>JXPG01013724.1:0-12403 GCA_001015175.1 Megaselia abdita
TTAAAAAGCTGATGCAGGTATTCAACGAAGCGATGATGTTGATCTTGTTATTATAACAGAAACATGGTTTAATGGGTCTATCAATGACGCAGAGATTTTAGATTCTGACTATTCCATCTTTAGACTTGACAGAAGCTCAAAAAATGGACTTAAAGAAGGCGGTGGTGGTATTATTATTGATGTAAAAAACAATATATTGCTGAGCAAGTTTACCAGAAAAGTGATGTTAAAAATGACAACAACAGATCACTAGGTTTAATCTTCACAAACTGTCCTTCAATTACTAAGGTAACCCATTATAATATAAGTGTTCTTAAGGATTCAAAGAACCACAAACAACTTTTCTGTTCCATTGACATTAAAAACGCTAATGTAAACCAACATTTTAAATCGACATTTTTGACGTATGTGTCCCTTACAAATGTTACCTATGAAAGAAGGTCTCCACAATTGATGGATCAATCTTTGAAAAAAATGAGAAACTCTAAGGATCGAGCTTTCAAAGTGTACAAGAAATCCGGAAGTGACAATGACTACAAACAATATTGCGAACGAAGAAAAGCTATCAACTCTGCTGTGAAAAGATCATATAGGAAATATTTAATATCCGTAAAAAAATGATCTAAGATCTGATCCAAAAGAGTTTTGGTCGTATATTAAATCTAAAAAAAGATCTGTCTATGCACTCGGATGGAAATAGCAGCAGTGACAACCAAATCATTTGTGAGTATTTCCGGAAATTTGTTCAAAACTTTTATACCGAAGAGCAACCATCTGGTGTACGATTTGAAGACAACAAAAATTTCGAAGTACATATTCCAAAAATCTATATTTCGTTTGATGACATTCATAAGCGAATTAAAAAACTCAAATGCTCATCAATTTGTTCGATTTAGGCCATAAGCTTATGCTGTCCACGCCTTTCTGGTTTGGAGCCTGCAAAATTTAGTGTTCTGACATTCCATGTGGCTATTTTAATCTCATTGTCCATAACATTTCCGTATATTCCTTTCTGTTTTCGTATCCGTACAAGGCATCCCACCATCCGGGTTGCTTGCCAAGCAGTGTAATGATCTTAGAACACATATTCCAGATAGATGTATAGATAGATGCGAGTTAATTTTATTTTTATTAATCTCCAGAAAAAATCTATATTGATTAAAACATTTTTTTTAACATTTCTAGCCTACATAATAAACTCGTAATAATATTTTATTTGTCTAGTTTTGTATAACAAAAAATGATTTTGTGTGTTTTTTTTTCAGAGTCACCTACCAAACATTAAGGTTCATGCTTATTTTGCACCGGCAACACCTCCGCCAATTACTTCTGGTAATCGACAAAGATATTGCAGATGCTGTGAAATACTATGAGATCAGGTTATTGGTATCTATAGAAAATTATTATGTAAAAGCCGTGACGACTGATATTTTAATTTTTTATTTCTTTTTACTTTTGTTACAATTCATACGATTTCTGTTTTAATTAAATTGAAATATGGTGTTCACTGTAAAAGCAAACCGATACACTTTTGCTAAAAAAAATATTTATATATTATATATTATTTGTATATTATTATAAAATACAAAGTTTTTTAATTGTAAAAATGTAATAAAAAATTGCACATTAAAATATCTGCGATATTTTCATCTAAAACGATGGAAACATTTAACAATATAAAACTCTAAAATATTAATCTATTTATTATCTTATTGAACATTGACTGTAAATTTTTGTGATCTTAATAATATAATAAAATTTAACATAACTATTGAATTTAATTTAAACCATTCGTGGTTGGTATATCAAAACAGATGGCACATATAGTTTTTTGGGGAATGAGAAAGTCAGTTCAAATTCGATTTACGCAAGAAGCATGATTAAAAAAAAAACCAACATTTTCAAACCATCTTTTAAAAAATGTCAGGTGTGCTCGACTTGTTTTTGTTTCGGTTAATCTAGAGGGAAGAAATGAACATTTTACTATTTCAACTCTTATTTTCCTCATTTTTTGTTTGTTATATTTATTTTTTGTTGAAACCTCATTTTTCATTGTGATGTCTGATAACTAGCTACTTTTTTTTAAGAAAGAATACAAAAATATATATGAATGAATATACAAAACAGTTTACCCGAAAGGAAACCAGTGTACGTTTGCAAGGACAACTCCATATATCTGAAAGATGGTCAGAATCAATAAAACATACACATCCCAAGATCTAAAAAACAAAATGGGAAGTCCGCATCACTCACAGCGTTATTTGGTTTCTGTAAGGACCTTGATAATCACATGACTCTGTCAATTATTCAATTAGCTTTTACGGGTCTAGTTATGTCCAAATGTATGGCCCGAGGCCCATTGTTATTTTTATTTGTATAATTTATATATTTAATGTTTATTTGTTCACTTAAAAATGCAGGTATTCACGAAATTTTTTTATTTTTTGCTTAGTAAAAAAAAGTTTACATTTTACCCAATTCTTTCGTGTGAGTCGGATATACTACCTGTTAAAAAAATTAAATACTATACTTACTTACCTTTATAAATTACTTACCTTATATTAAGAATTCTATCTGAATGTTTGGTATCCTAAAACTTACTTACCTTACACTCATCTCAAAGATAACATCCATACCTATTGAATCTATAGACTTCCACGGCAATCGGGTCTACGTACCAAAGTCACTCTCCAACGACCCAGAACATTCATCACCATGCATCATCACATTTGTTCTCCAGTCGAGTACCATACACCAGCTTCAGTACTCGAGCAATTACTTCTAATTCCTGGTATCGAACCCAATCCATCCCCGGATATATGGTACTGCTCAGTCTGCAAATTGAGAATAAGAACCAATCAAAACAGCGTCGAATGCGACATTTGTAAAGAATGGGTACACTTCAAATGCGCAGCCCTATTAAACCAAACCAGTAAACGTAAGAATCCTTTAGAGCAAACTGCTGTCCTCAACAAAGCACTCCATTAGCTCCAGCATTACCGGCGCCTATACCAGACCACTCAAACACATAAATACCTCAAGACCAACCGATCCATGACACCGGCCCACCACTACAATTTAATTGCAATGGCATCCGTAACCAGCTCCGAGAAGTTCTTCATGGAAAAAACGAGATCCACATCGCAGCGCTGCAAGAAACCAAACTGACATCGCGTAGCAAAATGAACAAGCCAAACTTCAGTACCGTAAGAATAGATCGAGATAGAGGAGCTATCGGGAAATGCATTTCTGATACAATACTCGACTATGACACTACCTTCTTCAACCTTAACAAGCAAACCAAAAAATGAGAGCAAACATCAACATCGCTTTTCACGGCACAACATCCACGGATGCAAGACGCTGCACAAACGTATTCAACAGGCAGTTCACCCCGCTTTCAAGTACAAAGCTAAAAAAATAGTAATTCGAAGTATTCAAAACCAACCTAGGATAAGTGTGGACCTCTTTTCCACTGAGGATGTAAGTAGAACAATCAAATTCACTAAAACATCAAAAGGACTCAAATAGCAAAAAGGTTCCTCACCGATCTACTAAACCTATCGATGAAGACCCTAGTGATCCCAAACCTTTGGAAAGTCGGACGCATCATCCCAATCCTAAAACCAGGAAAACCTAAAGACCAAGGAAGCTCCTACAGACCCATCTCGCTACTGTCACCTATAGCTAAACTCCTAGAAAAGCTCATCCTACCCACACTCAATGAGAACCTTCAACCAGCTGTACGCCAACATGGGTTTCGTAAACTCAGGAGTACCACCACGGCACTAGAACGTCATGGTCGCCCTTGACATGTCGAAAGCATAATCAAACACAAATCCACGATGAGCGACAATGGAGAAGGAAACACAGCTACCCGAGACTGTGCTGCGGAAACAAAACCAATTCAAATTATCAACCTTGTTTCTGTGAAAGTTCCACCTTTCTGGCATGAAAGTCTAACTATTTGTTTCGCTCAAGTTAAGGCGCAGTTTCAGATAGCAGGAATGACAGTAGACTCAAGCCGTTTCAATACCGTTGTGCAACAATCGAATCAGGTGCCAAGTTATTGATGCCGTAACTCAACCCCCATCGACAGGAAAATATGCTAACTTGAAAGAGAAGCTGTTAACCAGATTAGAATTAGATTAGATTAGAAGTATCAGAACAAGAGAAAATCAGAATGCTTTTGTCTGATATTCCTCTTGGGGATCGCTAACCGTCACAATTGCTGAAC
The DNA here is from genome assembly GCA_001015175.1 of Megaselia abdita. NCBI lineage: Eukaryota > Metazoa > Arthropoda > Insecta > Diptera > Phoridae > Megaselia > Megaselia abdita. The sequence continues at coordinate 4,238 of JXPG01013724.1, forward strand.
GAGATGCGTTCACTTGCTAAAAACGCCATTACCGAACAAATTCTACAAACATTGTGGCAGAATAGATTACCAACAAATGTGCAAGCTATTCTTCAAGTCTCCAGCGGAAATCTTGAAAAGAAGGCTTCACTTGCTGACAACATTATGGAAGTCTCTTCACCCACCAATGTCGCACAATTGTCAACGATCTCAGATCTGGTCAAGGAGATGCAAGAACTTCGACTTCAAGTACAGCAGCTAACATCACAAAGGCATGAAGGGCGTCGTTCTAAATCAAGGAATAGGAGTAAGTCACATCATCGTAAGAATAGGAATAGTACTCCATGAAAAAATGACTCAAATGTAAGTTATTACCATAACCGATTTGGAGAAAAGGCAAGGAAGTGCACACAGCATACGCGTCAAAAAACTAAATCGTCTGCCGCCCAAAATAATAAAAAGTGAGGAGGGTGGTGAAGGACGCATTGTAGCTCGCTTATCAATCAAAGACAGTGTTTCAAAATACAAATTCCTTATTGATTCTGGTGCAGACATTTCTGCATTACCTTCGCTATACAAAGACACGTTTTCCAGACCATCCGATCTAAACATTACGCAGCTAATGGGAGTGACATTAAAACTTATGGTAACAGGATCATCAACCTTAACTTAGTTCTTAGTAGAAACTTTTTATGGAAGTTCATTATAGAAGACGTACAATGTCCAATCATTGGCGCTGACTTTCTCTCACATTTTGATCTCCTCATCGATCTCAAGCGTCCACGACTGGTAGATGGCCACACAACTTTGGAAACAGCAGCACCGAAATGGAATACACAGCAATCCACCATTTTCACAATGAACTGCAGTTGTCCTATCCGAGCTCAGCGGGCTAAAAAAGTTTAACGGTTACAAAAAACCAACATGTACGGACGTTCATCACCATATGATGACAACTGGCCCACCTTCATATTCGCGACCACGACCGCTTTTTCCACGAAAATTAGCAGCGGCGAGCAAACATTTTAAAGCCTTAATGGAATTTGCAAAAAGTCCGTGGGTAAGCCCACTTCAAATGGTCCGAAAGCCAGAAGGAGAATGGAGATGTTGCGGTGATTATAGAGCACTAAATGCGAAGACAATACCAGACCGTTATCTTGTACCTTTTCTGAAAGACTTAACCACTGTAAGCTGTAACCACTCTATTTGGTCTATTCGAATTTGTTTTTATGAATTTTGGTCTACGAAATGCATCACAAACGTTTCAAAGACATATTAACCAAATTCTGCAGGATGAATACAATCTGTTCTTTCGCCTATATCGACAATATTTGCATCGCTTCAGAAACATTGGAACAACACAAAGCAGACGTCAAACATATTTTTCAGAAGTTTAGTGACAATCATCTTACCATCAACGTCGCCCAATGCAGTTTTTACCAAACCGAAGTAACCTTCCTAGGACACGTTGTGAACTCCAAGCAACGAGAAAGTGGAATTCATCAAGAACTTTAAGAAGCCCATGATAGCAAAAGACGTGAAGAACTTCCTAGGAATCCTAAATTTCTATAGACCGTTTTTACGGAAAGCTGTTTAACACCAACGCTTACTCACATCACTGATCTCTGGCAATAAGAAAAAAGATTTGTCAACCATTGCTTGGAATGAAGAAGCATCCCAAGCTTTCGAAGATAGCAAGACAGAACTCGTTAACGCCACTATTTTGTTTCATCCGATTCTGAGCGCTCCACTTATCCTTACAGCAAATGGTTAAGGGGCAAGATCAGCCGTTGGGGTTCTATTCTAAAAAACTCACCAAAGCGCAATTAAACTACACTTATGATCGAGAGCTCACCGCAATCTATCAAGCCACAAAGTTTGTTCGGAACATTCTGGACGAAAGAGTTTTCAAAATTTTAACGGACCATAAACCAATTACGTTCGCTTTTCAGCAAAAACCAGATAAAGCGTCGCCTCGTCAGTTAAGGCAATTGGATTTTATTGTTCATTTTTTAAAACTTTTTTGAAATCGAAGAACACTTCGTTTTTGCAGTTAAAAAAAATTCAAATTGACAACTCAAATAGATTTCTTTGATGCAACACATCACAAGGGAATCTTAGACCTTGAGTTCCAGTCAACCTCGTCGACGCTTTCATCGAGAAATTACACAACATTTCGCATCCGGGAATGCAAGCTACTATCAAGTTAGTGAAAGAACGTTTTGTTTGGTATAACATGAGTACTGACATCAAAAAGTTCGTCACACATTGCATCGATTGTCAACCACGAGGTCAACAATATAAGATACGAAATCAAATCCACATTATTACATCACGTCATCAAATCAGAGATTTGAACACATCAACATCGATCTCATTAGACCACTTCCTCCATGCCGTGGTTTTAGGTATTGTCTTAAAATTATTGATGAGGCAACACTTTTCAAGGAACTGAACAAATTACTTGGGATCAGTCATCGTAAAACAACACCATACCACCCCCAAGTATGGTATGATAGAGCGCTGACATCGGACACTCAAAGCAGCTATCAAATTTTACAAGGATGCCACATGGACCGACACACTATTGTTGGTGCTGTTTTGCGAAGTACAGTAAAGTCTAGTTCCGAGTTTACTCCAGCACAATTAGTTTATGGCAGCAGTATCAAAATTACAGGGAGTTTTTCAATAAATAAAGTATTCAGCAGTCGGACACAGAGTTTATTAAGGAGCTAAGGCGTGCTTTAGACAAGACTCAACCGATTCCAGTTAAACATAAAACGAAACCCACTATTTTTATTCACAAAGAACACAACCAAATTTGCATTTGTCAGATGTGACAAAGTGCAACCTTCATTGCAACCACCGTTGTAAGGACCTTATGTAATTTTGAAGCGTCAAGAAACAAATTTCAAACTGATGGTAAATGGGAAATCCAAGAATTTTGGTATATAAGGAGAATCGAAAGAAACTTAAGCAATTCAGTCTATTTTTCAAATAAAAATTTATTTTTCTTTTAATTAATGTTAAAGTAGAACACCTTGGATTTTAGATATGCCGGGAAATATGGGTGGACGGGTGGTCTGGGACACCCTGTATTTCTTTGTAAAATCTCATAAATATATTTTTTTTTAAATCGTGCGAATTTCTAGAATTAGTTTAGTAAATATGTTTTCTCCAAATTTCAAAATTTTTGATTTTATACGAGGGGTGGGACATTCCTCCAAAGCTTCGGCACGGGTACCTTTTTCCAGGAAAAACTTGAAGAAGGCCCAACACCTTTTCAGCGTTCATGTATATTTGTGAAATATTATACTTAGAACAAAGACAAACCGATCAGACTCCATTGCTCAAGCTCAATCATGTCGATTTCGGAGCGACGCATCCTTAGTTGTTTTTACACGCCGCAGCCTTCAAAAAATGTAAAACAAATTTCGGCTCAAATAAACGATTTGGAAGACAGATTTTTAATGACAATTTTTAAAACCTACACTATTATAATAACGATATGTTTTTTTAAAATTTTCAAATAAGAAGAAGCCCGATCCACAAGTTCAATGTAGTCGACCGACTATTTTCTTCTGTGGAAATAATTGCTTTGGTTGGTTAATAATAATTTCTAGGAACCAGGCGTCAAAATCAAGTTAAACTAAACTAATTTCTAAACTAATAGGTGTCGTCGCAGATCAGCTGCAGAATGTATTATAATCCAAAAAGTTTTTTTTTCACTTAATAGGTTATTATGAGAAACCGTGAAGCGTGAATAAACACATTTAATTTGAGATTATTAAGCAAATAGGCCCAGGCCAAAAACATTGGCTAGATTCTATTAGAAATCTTTGGTTTGATCTCATGGCCAGTATGGTGTTTAGATTCGAAAGTTTTCTTTAAATTTAATTTGTCCCAAATCGATGTGTCATAAAATATTTTGAAAACAAATCTTTTACAAAAATGTCTATAAATTGTCAGCCTGCGTACGGTCGGCATTTTTTAAATTTTGGCGCCGCCGCTACTGAGATGTCCACGGCTAAGCTATTTTCCATACATTCTTTCTCGAAATTTTGTTTCCTATAAACTTAAGATAAGACGATTTTGAATAAGGAAGTAATTTTTGTTTTTACTGTGTATTAAAAAAAAATGTCCTACGCCTATTTATTTAAATATATTATTATAGGGGATACTGGTAAGTTTTTCAATTGCTTTGTTATCATTTTTATTTGATAAAAAAAAATTGCAAGCTTTTTGCTGAAAAATCGATAAATATAAAGGCAAGGAATGAAGTTTCTAATAGTTAGTAAAAGTAAACTTTTGAATTATTTTAATTTTTTTTTCTAATTTAGATTTTGAATAAGTTTTTATAAAAATCGATTTGTGTGAAATTCCATAAACTAATAAAATCAAATTCCAGTATTTTTTCCACAGCATATGTTAATAATTAAAGAAATAAATTTTATTGGTTTTTGTAAATTCTCTCATAATTATTATTTCCCATTTCTTCCCACTTTTTATTTAATAGACAAAAAACTTGTCAGGATGCATTGAATTAAAGTTTTATATACACTCAAGAACTAAGCAAGCCAATCCGAGCTCGCCCTCGATCGATTTCTGCTCGCTCTAAGTTTGAAATATACTTTTTTCTAATTTTGTTCGTATTTACATTGAACGGAAAAATAAAACAAAGAAAAATATTAAAGTGCGTATTTATTCAAGATATATGTAAAAAAATACGAAAATATTACAAGTCACTCGCTTTTTTTGTTAAAAAAATATCTTCACACTCTTCCAAGTATTTGACATTAGCATTAATGAAGCACATCATATTCAATTTTTAAGGATTCAAATTGGATCTATCAACGTTCAGGAACTTCCCAGACTTCGAGAAAGCTTGATGATAAGAAAGCCTCAAACAATTGTTTTAAGCTTGATCTGATTACTTTCCCACCATGTAAGAAGCGAATCAAGAATTTCTGGAACTTCGATTTCCATGTAGTCACGGATTTCTTAATCGATGGAATCCATTCTAGAATTAAGAACACTGTTCTGCTTCTCGTTTCTATTCTCAGCATCTAAACTTTGTTGATTATTGTTACCTCCGATGGGAATACCAAATCTTCTAAACCGCCCTTAAGCATGTGTTTTCTTGATTTGGAAATGATTCTATTCTCTGATTTTGGCAAATAATCATCAAGCCATGCATCATTTTTTAAAGCTGGATTCAAAATAGCTGAAACCAGGTTTTCATTACTTACATCAAAACGGTCGAACCGTTTTCTTCGAAGTTCTTCTAATACACATTGAGCAACGTCACTGTAAGTTCCAGATTCATTCATGTGTGCCAACTTAGAGTCCATCGATAAAGTTATGTTTTAAAGAAAACCAATCATAATACTCAAGGACGAGTAACAACTTTCCTAACAAAAAAACTTTTAAAACAGAAAAATTACATTTAATCATTTACTTGACAACGTTTTATAGATGCTTCAAAAAGTTCAAACTCATAATCTTTTTTCTGTTCATCTGATATAAGCATGGTTATGAGCATGGTTAAAGTAGAGTTCCAACGTGTTACATTTCTTTTTCTAGTGAGTAGAGCAGCGGAGGGAACTTTTGCTATTTCACCCCAATCAACATCAGCATATTCTTCGCAATACTCTTGAATTTACTTCCAAGCTTCCTCTATGCATTCAGCTTTGTAAGCATTTCTGACTTCTTATAGTGCAAAACTTTATATATGAACGGTGAACGGTGAACATTTTCCGATCTATTATTTCAAACTCCTTCAAAACCATTTTTAAGTCGGAATTCAAGTTTTCACCAGTTTTTCTCCTTTGTGGAAAAAGATGAGATTATAATTTATGTATGTGTTGCAAAAGTGACTGTCGGTCCAGCTATGAATACTCACACTACAAAACTGTGGACACTCTTTTGCAATGAAAGCCTTAACTCTTCGCAAGCACAATACATAAAGATCTTCTAATGCTGCTCCGACAAGGGTGCGGCTCAGTTGAAAAGTCCTTTAGGTTGGCTCCATACGTTTTTCTTTGTTCTTATATTTTTGAAAATAGTTGAATGATGAGTCAACCTTCAAATACGAGGATATGGTTTTGTCCTTTATTTTGGCTGCATCATCATTGGCAATTTCCTTTTTCCCTCGTGTTTAAACAAAAAGTATTAAATTTAGTATAAGAAAAAATAGAATTAAAAGTTAGTCGCACCTAATAAAATTGAAAAAATAAATACCTAAAGCACTTAAATGATGTGTAACTTCAAAAAATATTTTTTTAAAATAAAATAATTTGAATTTTTAAATATATTTGAAAAATACTTAAACATGGGTTTGAAATCTATTCTCGAAACACAGTTTGCAAAAATATGCAGTAATAATATTTCCTTTGTACAATATTTCGCACATAAATCTCCACTTAGGAGCAACTTTATTCTTAATGGATTCTAATAGAGATGGAGAAATCCAGAGTTTTTGTTGATTTGGTTTTTGTTTAGACTTTTCGTCAGATCTTTAGTATTTCCTTTTTGGGGGACAGACAGGGTGTTTAGAGAAGTGTCTTTTACTTGCAGGAACTGTCTCATACATCCGGGATATGTGGCCCAGCCATTGTAAGCGCTGAGTTTTCATCTTTTGGACTATCGAGGAGTGGTTGAATAGGTTTGCTAGTTCCCTGTTGTATCTACTTCTCGTACATCGTTGATACAGAGTGCCCCAAATATCATTCTTAGAAAGCGTCGTTCGAAAATGTTAAGTCACTCGTAGTCAGCAACTATCATCTCCCACGTTTCGGATCCATACATGACGACTAGGAGGATTAGTTATACATTTGGATCTTTGAGCTTCGCGATAGATGTTTAGAGCGAAGTAGTTTGCTGAGGCCATAGAGACATCGACTTCCTAAAACGATTCCTCGAATGACTTCGTCCGCTTCGAGCACGAACTCTTTTACAACTTCAAAGTTGTGATCGTCAATGTTGACATTTTGACCGAAATTCTGCCTAACACTGTCACTTCTGGTTGCAAGCATATATTTGGTATTACTAGGGTTGATCATTAGCCCCGCAGGCCCAGCTGCCTTTTCTTTTTCAACAAAAAAGGTTGCAGATAAAAAAACAGTGTTCAGCTGGTCGAGGTGGTCACCCGGCTTCAATTCATATTCTCTAGCGATTGTCGGTATTTTCAAAGCTTTAATTAGGTGTTTCGTGGATGTTATAGGTCTTCTCATACTTTCATTAGATATTATAGGTCTGAACGTAGGTTGCCTTGTAAATTTCTTTTCTTCTAAAGAAGGTACTACATATGATATATTCATATCATAACGAATTCCATTATCGGTCGTCTTATTGTCTTTAGCCGTAACATATCTCCTTGTCATCTTCATGTTCTTGGCTTTGAGAGTTGCCATGCCCACGGTTCCTTCGAACCGTCAAAACAGTTTTGTATTATTTTCTTTTGAATTGTTTGGGTTTTCAATGTTTCCCTAAAGTGAATTAAGTCAAATACCTAATTGAAATCAAAATTTGATTTATAGTTAATTCAATAATAATAGTGAAAATAAAGTCGGTNATGCCCACGGTTCCTTCGAACCGTCAAAACAGTTTTGTATTATTTTCTTTTGAATTGTTTGGGTTTTCAATGTTTCCCTAAAGTGAATTAAGTCAAATACCTAATTGAAATCAAAATTTGATTTATAGTTAATTCAATAATAATAGTGAAAATAAAGTCGGTATAAACTGTTTCTTGTTGAGATTTCAACACAAATTCCTAAACAAAAATTTATGTATTCCAACATTTGCTTTTAGGAGTTGAATTGATAATATTAAATTTTTTTTTTAGAGCTTAAATATATATTTTTTAATTTTTTAAATTACAGGTGTCGGCAAATCATGTTTACTTTTGCAATTTACTGACAAAAGATTTCAACCGGTCCACGATCTAACTATTGGTGTTGAATTTGGGGCGCGTATGATAACCATTGATGGTAAACAAATCAAACTTCAAATTTGGGATACCGCTGGACAGGAAGCTTTCAGGTATTTTGAATTTTGTGTAATAATTTTAAATGAATCACTTTCTTTGAATCCAACTAAAATATATAATTTTTTGTCTATAATCTTTTTTTGTTTTTTGTATATAGGTTTTAAATTAACTTAACTTACCTTTACCTTTTGTAGCTTACA
>JXPG01013734.1:0-12402 GCA_001015175.1 Megaselia abdita
TCCATGTTTATTCCAAACTTAGTATTATTGATTCTTATAAAAGTAAAAGTTGGGTTTTTGCCTTCGCTTCGTTGTTTCTTATTAATAATGAAGTAGTTGGATCTAGAGGTTCTTGTCTGGGTTATGCCTTATATATATTCTTCAACAACAGTTTTTCCAATTTTAAAATGATAAACAAAAAAACCCAATAGTAGATATAAGAAAATCCCCTAAGTGCATTATAAACAAGTGTTTATTTTTCTAGATTTTCAAGTTACACAAGAAAAATCAGATAGCCTGTTATAAAGGTAAAGTAGAAAGACAATCAACACTATAATGGTTTTTGTGTATCCTGAGATGAAGTGTTGGTCACTTGTTAATTGCGTTCTACAATTTCACAGGAAATTATCTAGATCGATATAGAAATCGATAGATACATATGAAGAAGAAGAAGGTCCACGTGATAATTAGTTCTTTTCGAAAACGAAAACAACACAACAAACAAAAAGCCATTTTTATCATAAAATATTCTAAAATTGGATAACAGACAGACGGCATCAGAGTATCTGAACACTATTCTGTCAGGAAATAGCACGACGACGACGGTATACTACACATTCAGATTGTACAGATTCATAGTCAGTTTCAGCAGGAAATGGCGCTCTCCCTATTCAAAAATGCTTTTAATTTAAAAATAAAACATATAAAGGAAAGCTTTCATCATAGCGGTAGCCTCCGTGTGTGAAGCTTTCTGGCAATCGAACAGAATTTCATCAAAAATTTAAACGCTTTTTATCAGAAGAAGACGACGACGAAAACAATTTCGATTTAGACCATTCCGCAACGCGTCAACCGAAATTTAAATCAAAATCAACTTGGTAACAACAAGTGAAGTAAAGCACACTCATACACCTTCCCAACTTTCGAATCACTGCTAAATTAGATGGTTAGGCAGTTCGGTGCGGTGCGACTGTGTTGTGCTGTGCTGTTTTGTATCGGATAAGTTGGATAAAATTTTAGTATACTGTTTAGTTATTAGTATGTATTATAAATTATATTTATTTATCACGAGAAACCATGAGACTGACGTTATTTACTGAGCACACTGAGAACGATCTCACGTTAGCATCAGCTGAAGTCTCAGAAGACCCTGATAATGGGGGTGTAAAAAAAGTAAATGCGATATGGTTGCAGGTGGTGGTGCTGAATCATTCAGATCTTTTACATTTTGTTTTCTTGAAAGGAATTCGTTACCGGAAATTGATATCAGTTTGTTCTTGTTAGGCAAGATAGCTTTTTTCCTTAGAATTTGAGAAGTACTATTGTTTTGTACTGGTTATTTTGTTTNAGGCAAGATAGCTTTTTTCCTTAGAATTTGAGGAGTACTATTGTTTTGTACTGGTTATTTTGTTTTTATTTATGATTGATTGGTTTTTGGAGTAATTTGTAAATTCTGGATTCTTATAATAGTTTTTTTTATTTATTTTCTTCTTTAAAAACGGCCCTTTATATTTTGGATGTTTTCTTCATTCCTTTATTAAAATACCCCTTTGATGGAGTTCTAAACTGCACTGGATTCTTGAAGAGCAGTCTTGGATTTCTAGATTCTTCAAGGATTTACTAGAATGTCTGCATTCATAGAATGTTTATTCCTAATCTGTATGGGATTTCTTGGATTATTAAAATTTGAACACGGATTCCAACCATTCGATTTTACATGAATTTATTTTACTTTGTTACGAAAAAAACGGCCTTGGTCTTAAAAATAGAACCTCAAATCATAACGCATTTCCACTAAGCTACCACGGTTGGATTTTTCTCCACAGTAATATAGTTTAGAGGAGTCTGGAGTAAGCGAGGTGAACAGAAACTGAGTACCCCAGAAATATAAGTTAAGCGGAGCGAAGCCTCGAAGCTTTAATATCGAAGTCTATAAGAATATGAATGCAGACTCATAACTATGGAATATCAGAAAAAAAGTGTAGGACTTTAAAAATAAAATAAACCTAAAAGTAGAGAAAAATCTTAAGAAGTAGGTAAATATATTGCTGTTTATTATTGTTTAATTCTTCGTTGTTTCCTTTTAAATTTTATTCTTGGAGTTTTTTTTGTAATTTCTTGATATTTATATTTTTTTTATTTTTTATTATATTTTATATTATTATTTAATGTAAAGAAAATACCTACGTGCTATTTTGCCCATGANGTTATTGTTTAATTCTTCGTTGTTTTCTTTTAAATTTTATTCTTGGAGTTTTTTTTGTNATTATTGTTTAATTCTTCGTTGTTTCCTTTTAAATTTTATTCTTGGAGTTTTTTTTGTAATTTCTTGATATTTATATTTTTTTTATTTTTTATTATATTTTATATTATTATTTAATGTAAAGAAAATACCTACGTGCTATTTTGCCCATGAATGTAGGAAAAATATCTATAATAACAAACAACAGCATACTTCCTTCTTTACTTACTTAGATATTTTTTCCACATTTATAAGTAATTTACCCACATCAACTGAAGAGTAACAATATTTGTTGGTATTTCTTCATCAACTCTTCAGTTGATTTAGGTAAATTACTTACAAATGTGGGTAAAATACCTACATAAAAAAATCACTTCGGCTAAAAACACACGTCCAGCGATGTCGTTGAACTACTAGCAGTTCATATTTTAAGAATATCTATATTGTTTTATAGTTGGATATTCTAATTTGGCTGGCATATGTCAATTGGCTAAATGGTTTGCTTGTTACTTAATCCAATAAGAGAGGATAAGGACAGAGATCCAGTAGAAAGATATTTCTGTATAAACGTGAGTTCGAAGGAAAACAAAAATATTTAAATAGTGAATACACTTTTTAAATGTTTGGTATTGTAGGAGAATTTCCTTCAGATGTGGGAGTACTACTTTCTAATGTAGTTACATTAGTTACTGATGTAAGAGCTTTTCCTGTAGATCTGGGAATTTTACCTACTTATGTAGAAGTTTAAGTTACTGATGTGGAAATTACTCAGGTAGGAGCTTTAGTTACTGATTTGCAGGAGTCTGTCCTACAGATCTGGGAGTCTTACCTACCCATCTAGAAGTCTTAGTTAATGATTTAGTGTAATCCCACATATTTGATTTTTTTGAGTATGAATTCCACCTACAATGTAATTTATCTACGCTACGTAGGAACTTTACTTTTATAATGTGACAGTGGCCAATCTACCGTCAAAAGTGGTTACAATTTGAATAACATATATAATTTTGTTTTCCTCAAATCTTTTTAGATACATTTCTTATATATATAGATATACATCCACATTTAAATGTGTACATCTATAATAATTTGTATGCCATTCCATAAAGATAACTATAATACTATGCGATCAAATCAATACCTATAGATCACAGAGTACTTTATTATAGTTCTGTATCAATACTTATAAAAGTTTCTCCATATTATAATGTGTTTTCTTTCCAAGCTCTGGTAGTGGAAATGTTTAAGACTTCGTAAATATGCTGTCAAATATGAGAAACAACTAGTTTTATAAATCTGTAAATTGAGTTTAGTAAAGAATTAATCCCTATCGCGAAAATACCCCAAACAAACCCCAAAACAGCCTTGGTATTATTTATTGCCTGGATATCTCTGAATGTTGAGGGGAATAATGAATACGTTGTCTCTAATCACTTCTTTGGTCACATTTATTTTTAACTCCATTAAAACCAAATTTAAAAAGAATTAAATATTTTAGTAATATTTTATTTCTCTCCTTAAATCCAAAACTTAAAAAATGAAGCAATTTTAAAATATCTTGATTAATTTTTTAATAAAAATCCAGTCTTTCTAGGGGTCTTCTTATAGTTTCTAGGGATTTTTGATTATTTGCATTGCTCCCAAATAGATTAGAAGCTTTTAGCTTCAGAAAGTTATTAAATCTTGTAACATAATACATATATTCTCTACAGTTTTTCACATCATTTTAAAGTTATATTGGGTTTGCTGTTTTATGGCTCTAACAAATTAATTTATGTAAAAATAATATTTTTTAAAACTTTCAATTTGTTTTAATATTTAGCTTTTTTATAATATAGATATTAAGTCGGTTTGAAACACAATAAGTGTAACCGACTTTTTGAAATTTATTTGTCCGTCTGTCGATGTGAAGATGTTAAATTGCTGGCACCATTTGCCCTCATGCCACATAAATCAACCAACCATAAATCCAACAACCATACTTCCTTCGGACCTTACTTTACGATTTCGCTCAAACCGTAGCTTAAAATCTCAGAACAAGTAAACTTTTAAAACAAACTCCTAAAAATCAACATTTCTTAAAGTATAGTACAATATAAAATCAAACACCTAAAACCAAACTGTGCGTCCCAAGAACAAACTAATCGACCCCATAAACTCAAATTAAGAACTCTGATCGAAGATCACCCAAAGCTTTACCCTCATAAAAAAAGTCCACGTAATGAGAAAGCAGCACAAAGTTTGATAACACTTGCCGGTCTGCTTCTGCTGGTTGTTCGCCCTTTATCAAAACGCAACGCAACACAACACCTAATTTAATTAGAGTAAATGTCGTTCGTTGTCGGCGAAACACAAAACATGTCACCTGAGATCCAACAAGTGACACATGACAGTCGACAATCGAAATACCAATGGAAAAGAACAAGTAAACCAGATTGAGCGAAAACAAGAAGATTTTTTTATATCTTTTTTTTTAATTTTTCGTTGTCTCTGAAATCGACTGTAATTATTGGATTGGATATCTTCTGATCTCGGAATGGCCTTGAAACACATCTCAAGTTTATATGTCAACTTGCATGGTCTGCTTACAGTGGGATTGATTTGATAATTTATTCTGATGTGCTACAATGTTGGAAATTCAAAAACGTTAATTTTCTAGATTCATACAGAGAATGTAAATGTTTTGACAGACTTCAATCAAGACAAAGAGAAAGGTTTGAAATGATCTGTGTGTTTTGTCAGGTGTTTCAGACAAACAAGCTGTCTGCTTTATTATAGACTTACAATGGGCTCAATTTGTTTGATTTTCTAAAGATTTTGTCTGGGGAGTCAATTTATATTTATAGAACAGGTGAGTTTTTGAGATATATAAGCCGGCGAATTCCTATAAAATTCCTGGGACTTAGGTTTTAACGGTTATAATCGTAGTACTTTTTTATATAACATTTTTGCTATTTTGACTAAAGGAGCATGAAATTAAAGGTGCCAGGTGGTTCTTTTGAAAAAAAAAAAAATAGATTGATGTCCGTCCGTCTGCAAATCTGAAAGAGTAAGCTTTGACCAAACTGGACATATGAGAAAGGTTTTGAAGAATGTCGTTTGAATCGTTTTGAAGACAAATCATTGTAGTATAATGAAAGTTGGAGGCTTTAACTTAATTTTGTAATAATTATTCAAGCCAGCTAAAAGAAAATATATGCCTAGGCTATGAATGGGATTCTTACGTGGCTTATATGGCTTCATTGTGTCAACAGGTGTTGCGCGTTTTGGGCAGTAAGAATCAAGGCTACGCTAATAACACTAAACTTTACCTGTAACACTACTCTTCAAACCATCACTTCATACTAACCACTTACTAACCAAGTAAGAAAATTTTGTAGAATTAATTCTTACACTGAAACAAATCGAAACCAATTTCGAGACATCTATATATAAACCTATAAATTTAGCTTCATTACTCACTTTACTCATCAGTCGGCCTGAAGAGTTTACCTTGAAGAGTAGTTTAAAAAGCAATGCACTCAGGTGTTTTTAGAGATATTTCCTGGCTTAAAGTGACATTAAAAAATTAAAGTTATTTTTAAAACAATTTTTGAAAGCTCTTTCACAAAGTATATACATTTAAAATTTAGAATTTGATTACTATGCAATTATGAAGATTAAAAAAAAACATCTGCCTAGAAAATGTATGATGTACTGATTCCAGATCTCTTATAAGCAGCACAAATTCCTTAAGAAGTTTATATAGTGCAATGCTTACAAATTGAATAAAAGATGTATATTGTTCAAATTATGGTGAAGTACTTTGAAAAAGACCACAAAAAATATTTTTAAATAAAAAAAAAATAAATGCTGAGATTTGAACATTTAACTTGTAAGCCTTATATGCTTACCTCTAGGTCTAAGTTTCAATTATGTTTTCTTAGATTTATGAATTGTTGATATTTTCGATTATGATTAATTCGTGACTAGAGCTAGACATGTTTTTTAGATCTTTTGCTCAAATCTAGACCTCTGAGCGTGTAGGTATTAAACTTGCAGGTTTATTAAACTTGCACCAATTGATTTACACTTAAATTTTTAACAATGAGTGGATTACTTCAATGCATCTATTAAGAATTGAAGAGGTATTTAGTGACATATTTTAAAGCTCCTCCTTAAGTAGTGTAATAGTCTAAGATTGCTTAGGTCCGTGTTAATGTCTCTTGTACATACATGCTATTAATTTTGACACTGAAAAATATCTATTTTACATGAAAAAAACTATCTGCATTTTTAAATAAACATGAAGGTGTTGCCGCAGATCAGATGCAGCATGTGCCCAAGAAGCATTTGGAATACCATTTCTTCTAGAATACCGTTGCTAGAATACATTTTGAATGCCTACGGAATCTATACCTCTACAATGCTACTTGTAGCACTCTAGAAGAACGTAAGATTTTCCGGAATTAAATACTTCTCAAAAACCTATTGAATACTTCTTCATATGTTTTTGTAGAAGCTAAACTTAAGTATTATTATATGCTTTGGTAAGACTTCTTAAAATCTTCCTCTTGAAACGCTATTTAAAACCGACTTTTAATGTACTAGAAAATGAAGGTGAATCGTTGACTAGTTCAAATCAATAGGAAACTATAAATTTTGGGAAACTACTCAGACCAGGAGATAAAGGGGGCAACTATATAGTAATATATGTATCTCATTTTAAAGTAAAAATTGTAAGTATTTTCTTTCTAATAATTATAATTATTTTAATTAGAGCCATATACTGAAATGTTGTTTTCTTTTTAATTCAAATTAGTTCCTTTAGTTTTAGTTCCTTTTCTTGTCAAATTGTTAACTTTCAAATAGGTTTTGTTAATTTTCCATTTCGAGTTTATAAATATTCAAATTTGTATATGTTTTTTGCAAGAATGGATTTACATTAAATGTTTGTGAAATTTTAATAAAAAACTTTTGAGGATGGTTTTGGCAAATTAAATATTGTAAATTTTACAATATGTGAGGTTCATGAGTATAGATTTATAAGCACATTTTTGAAAGCTTTCTTCCAAAAATATTTTTAGTGTATTGTATCATGTTTTCATCAGGTATACAAGACATTTGAAACCAGTTTCAAAGAAGTATTCTAGATGTCTGAGCATTTAATACTTATATAATTCTTCTCAAAGCCGTCTTCATAAGGCTTAGAAAACCTCTTTTCGCAATATTTCTACAAAGAGATAGATCTCAAGGAGCGAAATCGGTTTTTGATACCTCTAGAATCCCTCTTCATCCGGTAACTTCTTCTATCATTTTTCTCTTTTATAGGTGTTGAAAAATGCTTCACGGTTTCCTTTAAAAGTTTCCAGAAGGTATTTAGTGACGCGTTTTTTTATTTATATTTAAGGCGTATTCTAGAAGGTCTTTGAAAACCACGCCAAGAGGTTTTCTAAACTTTTTGAACTTTTGGAGAAGAATGGTAGAAGTTTTAAATACCAGTTCAGACATTATAGAATACTTTTCTGTAACGAGAATAAAATAGTATTTTATATTGTAAAATATAGTAACACTCATAATGTCAATAGTTTTTGGCAACTTAAAAAGTATTGGGGCAGCGATGAGAGACAGTATTCCGAAAATCAAAGATATGAAAGATATTTAATAAAAAGATAATTTTCAGATTTGCAGATACTTCTTATATATTTTTTTTTTTTCATTGCACTTCTCTTATATAACTTTTCTACTCATGATATTTTTCAAATTTCAGAAAATCCAAAAGTACTATTTATAAAAAAGGAAATACATCTATCAATAATTTCATTTTTTAAACGAGAAAGCCCGAAAAATATCCCTAATTAAAAAAACACAACAAAAGTATTCCTTTGTCAATAAATCCTTAAAAAACATTTGATTTTTCAAAACTGTTTATTCCGGTCGCGCGATAACAATGTGGTTTTGTTGGCCTTAATGTTTTGTGAGTTGCCAGCCTTTTAACGGTTGTAATTTTTTTATTGAACTTCAAAAATATTGTTTCATTTATATTATGAAATGTTTTATTGGGATTGATTTTTGTTAATGATTGGGAATATTTAGTATATTCATCGAAAGCTCTTTTGTATTTAAAATAATAATTTAGCATTTATAGTTTCCTATTTATTTCAAATAGTCACCTTCTAGTTCACCTTCTAGTACTTTAAAAACCGGTTTAAAATATGGTTTCAAGAGTATTTCGAAAAGCTTAGAGTACCTTTAGAATACCACTTAAGTTAACCTTCGATACGTTTGAGGTATTTATTTACAAAAAATCTTACTTAGACGTCCCTACAAGTAAGTTTACAAGTAGCATTATTGAGGTATAAATTCCGTAGCTATTCTAGCAACGGTATTCTAGAAATAACTGTATTCAAAATGCTGGTTGGGATCTCCTGGAATTGAGCCAAGAGAAGGGCAATGATGGAAGCATCCCTTTCCTTCCAAAGAAGTTCAAATAGTTTCGAGCATGAAGTCTAAGAAAGCTCCTGAAATGATGTGATAGAAACGTTTTCACTCAACATAGAGGACATGGATCAATACCAATGGTCTGAAGAAGCTCCATCTCATATTCAAGTTGTAACAAAAACTATTGAAATTGTAAAAGACTATAAAATAAATTTGGGATATCAAATTGGCGCAAAAGTTCTTATCACATGTTTGGATAGAGGGTCCAAAAAAGCCTTCTAAGCCGGGTTGAAAAATAAGCGGAAGCTGATTAAAGTCGACTTCAGTTTCTAGATTATTTTGGCTTTGACTACATTATTCGACTTAGACGGCTAAACATCATAGCTAAACCGAACAAAACTATGTGATGTTCGGTATTTGAATTAGAATTTCACTCAGGTTATTCGATTATTGAGCTCGACTTCTTGAAATTTTACATATCGTGTCGGTCAGTCGGGGGAGTAAAATATGAAATGATTTTCACGGCGCGGCTTGTCTTTATTTTGAATTTATAGCTGCCGATTTCACAAGCCTTTGCACACTTTTCTAGAAAACGGAAAATGTAATTTTTGCGTTTCCTATTTCCGTGTGAAAAGAATTAATATGCAGTGATATTAAGGAATATTTGCCTCCTATTCCTATATATTTATTAGCTAATTTTCAACATGCCTGATTTAGTTCTAGCTTTTAATCTTAATGGAGTCATTGATGATGATTTAACGAGGGTATTAGAGAATACCCAAGAACAAAGACTTTTCATGGAAAATTTAATCATGTGCATTGAGGATTGAACTCAGAACAGTTAGAAATAGTGGAAAAGCGAAAGTGCTAGCACCTACACCAACCAACTAATAATTGGGGTTTAGTTTTTTGGTTCTTTTAATTATCCTCAACAATATGACGAAAACATTCATTCCAGGGTTTTAAAAATACATACTCCTAAGAATACCTACAAAACATAATGTTACATTACTCGACATTCTAAATATAAATAAAAACCAGGATAAAAAAAACCCAGATATCCCTTTCCCTTTCTAAAATTCTAAGATACATTCTCAATTAAACCATACATTAACTTTCAAAGACATATTATATTGATCACAATCCAATTAACATATTAAAATCAACACCGTCTTAATAAAATTAAGAAAACCAAGAAAATCAAGTATTTTCACTATCAAAAAACAAGATCACGATAAAGTAAAGAAAAAGACGAAAAATCGAATAAGACAAGAAACAAATCACTTCGATTACCCTCAAGATCAAGATACAAGATAAAAGTTCATCGAAGAAGACGATGAAGTAGAAATAAAATAAGATAAAAAAGAAACTCACCTGCATTAAGGGATAAGAGTAACGTCCTTTTCCATATTTCTCGAGGAGAGTGATTGAGTCTTGGTCTGACAAGACACCAGCTATACTTGTTGACGATAAAATTGGTTTAGATGGAGCTTCGATTGGCACGAATTTGATACTGCTCTTCCCTGAAGAGGAAGACTCTGACGAGGAGGAAGACCTCCATTTACCACAATTACCGACATTTCTATGGATGTGATTATTGTGGATGTTGCTATTGCCATTGCTATTTATGTTGTGACTGATGCTCCTTTTGAACTTGTTATTTGATTTCGTGAAAGATCTCTTATCATTATCATTACCACCATCGAAAACAACACCACTGTTATTTACGTTACCATTATTTCCTGACCTATTGAGATTTCTATCTTGTGATGTTGGCGATGTCGGTGACGATGAAGACAATGTTACTGTAGATGGAAGAAGACGAGGAGTAGTCGGTGGAACACTTTCGTTTTTATTTTCCGCATTTCTGTAAGACAATGGTGTTACTACTGTTTGAGTGACGACGACGGTTTGTGATGAGCGTTTCTTAGTCTTTGAATTGCCACTTTTATTGTTATTGCTATTGTGATTCTGATTATGATTGTTAGCTTTAGTATTATTTGCCGATGAAACACGTGACGTTTGAGTTTTCCCAGATGATTTAATACCCGTATTCGTCGTTGACGGATTGACCATTGTATCTAGTTTTCGGTTTCAATAAGATAGATAGTTGGTGAAGATGTCTGTTTATTTTTAAGGTTAGAAAACAGAACTTTTACAGTGACATTAAAAGAATAAGTATTTTAGTAGATTTAAAAATGTTTACACTACTTTCTAAATTTATCACACTTGAATATATTTCTTCTTCTTCTCACTATTTTATTGGCAACAAAATTCTTTTCTTATTTTTCTTTTCTTTTTATTTTATTTTTCTTGTATATTTTTTTGTAAAGTTTTGCACACGCAAAAAATTATAACACTTTATCAAGAATTTCACTTCAACACGCGTTTTTTTCCGATGTGAAAAATTTCCCTCTTATGTAAAGTAAAGAAGCGGCACGATATGAATTCTGTGGTAAGAACTTTATGTAGAACCTTCGAAATAATCTTGAAAACCTTAGGACTCGCTTTACAGAAACCGTGTTATTTTTCGTGATTTTTTTCTGATTGAAATTTACTTTTATTTTGAATGAGAAATAAATTTGCAAAACTACACCATCAAACGGTTCGGCTTGACTACTTTTTAGTTCAAAATATCATCACACGAATCGAGCAGATACTTTGTTTTTTTGTATTTTGTATTTCAAATGTAAGTGAAGAGAGTGAGAGAGCGCGATCACATTTTGACTATAAGTTTTGTTTCATTATTATTATTATTGTTGTGTTGTATTGTACGACGTTCGTTGTTGTTTGTGCTGTTGCTTACTGTTTGCCTTTGATCATCAGGGGTGGACCGTGGGAACAGTGGGCGAATGCGCGTGTTGATTATCGCGTATATTGCTTTTGCGTGTTGGATTTTCCGTGGCTTTTCTTAATATTTCTAAATTTGATTTGTGGATCTGTCGAAAATTCATGTTTTCAATTAAAAGTTAATAAATCTTATCTTTTTGATTTCATTACTTTTATTTTATTAAGAAACGAAAAAAAAAAACAATTCAAATAGCTTACAATACCAAACCAAATAATAACCAATTAAAAAGTAAATCGAAAAAAAATTATATTATATATAAAATATTTGTTTTATATTTTTTGTAAATTGTAGATTTTAATATTTAATTGTAGTATTTCTAATATAAACTATTTTTAAATTTTGAAATTATGTTAAATTCTTAATTATAATTGGTGCTGTCATTTTATAATTATAATTTTAGGATTTACGTTTTTACGTTGTAAGTAATTTTTAATTTTACAANTTTGTAAATTGTAGATTTTAATATTTAATTGTAGTATTTCTAATATAAACTATTTTTAAATTTTGAAATTATGTTAAATTCTTAATTATAATTGGTGCTGTCATTTTATAATTATAATTTTAGGATTTACGTTTTTACGTTGTAAGTAATTTTTAATTTTACAATTGCTTGTTTATCTTTTTGAGTTTATAGATTTATTTATTTAACTAAAATATAACAATGTACTACAATGCTTAAATTTTATTTTTAGATAAGTATAGTAAGTTTCCCAAAAAAGAGTTGTTGTCAGATTTTTATATAAATAATTCGGCGCTTGAAATAAAATAATATTGTGAACTTCAATCCTAGTCATTATCTTCAAGAACGTGAGGATCGAACCATCTTTTCTTAACTTATATTTCAATTAGAAAATTTAAATGGAAATTCAGTTAGATGTAATCAAATACAGCTTAAAATTGAAGTATCAAT
>JXPG01013759.1:1572-13351 GCA_001015175.1 Megaselia abdita
GAAGCGATTCTATATACATTCCCTGAATCCTCTTAAAATTCGACGTCCAAAGATTAAACAAAAACACATAAAAACATGAAAAAAGCTATAAATTTCCAGACCTTGATTTAGGTTTAGGCTCCAAACGTAANCTTCACGAAAAGTAGCCTATGTTTTGGCCAAGATTCAAAGGAATATCTCTACCCGTTTTGCTATAAGGAACAATAAGACAGAAAGATAGACAGATTTGAATTTTATTATATTAGAATTTTATTACATAGATTACTGAAAATGAATAATAAGAACTACATTCAAAACTTTTTAGAGAACTATTTTTTGCCACAGGCAATGGAGCTGTAATGCGATGACTATTTTTGCTTCCAGCAAGACGGTGCGTACTCCCACAAGGCAAAAGTCACACATGAGTGGCGCAGGTCAAATTTAACCGATTTCATTTTTTTAAGTTAAATTCAAGTAATAAGTTATTTCTATAATTTAAAGGTTGTTTTAAATACTTCACTAACCAATTCTATAAATATCTTTCAGAATAGAATATCAGTTTAAAATATCAATAATTTCTTCTACCGTCAAAGATTCCTTTTCAAAATATCTTATTCTAAGTTCTGTGAGGATTTTACAATTTCCAATAAAATGTTGAATATTTTCAATTGCATCCATTATATATTGCACATTGAACACCTTCTATCTGCTCCAGCCTCAAATCGATTGCAATTTAACCCTATAAGTTCATGTCTTGCTCTTTTAATCTCGTTTATGTTGTTTTACTTGATTACTAAGGTTTTTGTAAAAACATTCTTGTGATAACCTTTGCTTATTTATACAATTTTGATAAAAAAAAAACACTTTCTGTAGTTTTCCAAAGCCATCTCAGAGCATCTAATGACACTTCCCTCCATCTCACCGACATTTCATTCTCCAAATTGATCCACTCTTTAGACCAAAATATTTTGTTTGTAATATTTTCTTTGATAAAATTCCAGACGGCATAGGCCCTTGTTTTAGCTTTTTTATATAGTTCATTCATGTGCTCGGTGAAAGACATTTTTGAAGTAAATTTCTCTCTCCATTCAGCCAGTTTTTTAAAGGAAATGTGTGTTCTAATGGAATATGTGGTATTTATTTCAATTTCCAAACTCAAACAAAATCTATGGTTTTTTATATTAAAATAACATGCTTATAACAGCCATACTGTGTGAAATACAACTTAAGCAAAGCTAAATGGTTGCTAAACGCTATCCCAACTGAAGGCTTTGGTAGAATATGCTATATAGATTTTCAATTATTGGTAAAAACTGGAATACATTTTCTTATTCTTTTCCCGGGACGCGAAAACAAAAACAATTTTTTATGAAATGCTTAAAAAAATCAAGATTTAGATAAAAATATTCGCAAAAATAAGAATTGTTCTTTGGTATTTGAAAAAAAGTTGTGAAAAGTGAATAGTTAATGAAAACAAATAAATGTTGTGCTGTTCCTTAATAACTGCCAGACACAACCTTCTGTATTTAACAAGCCATGACATTGAAAAAAATACCAGTACATTCAAACAGAAAATGGTAATGTTCCCATCTAAAAAATGTTACATTTGCATTCAAATCGTAACTGTGGCAGAATACGTTTACGTAGAAATTAGCGAGATAGCACATTTTAATCTTAAAACAATCTAAATTTTAAATCTCGTTAGCTGATAATTGTATTTTTTGTAGTTTTCTTAATAAAACTCAAAATAAAAGACGCAATTTTTTTGAAAATTTAGATTTTACGCTGCTAGCTTACATTTTTGAACATCGAATATATTATCAATGATTGTATCTATCCTTGTTGTACTTGGGACTAGAATGTCGATTTTTGATCCGTTTCGTTTTTCGCGAGTTATAAGTAAAAAAACATTCTATACAAAAAATACTCAAATATTAGCGGCGAAATTATTTTTGATTTTCATCAGAAAAAAGCTTTGTATGTTTTCAGCTAAAATTTGGGAGACAAATAGAACAAATCTTGGAATCTGACCACCGATGTAACACAGGCACGAAAAATACAGATTCTCAAAAAGCGTTTTTCAATAATATCTTTAAATCTACAAAATATACAATTAATTTATTCTCGCATTATTAAAATTTGTTTTTTTACAGTTTAAAAAAGTGAACTCACTAAATTGTAGCTATAGCCGTTAAACCGCATTAACGATTTCAAAGTAATGGTAAACATTTTTGTTACTATTTCATGTTGCCTATGTATTAGTAATGTCATGGCTTGAGAAATATAGAAGGTTATGCTGCCAGACTTTCTTCTTTCAAAATTCGAGATGTTTTCTTTGTTTTGTAAATATTTCTTTTTCATTTAGTTTATGAATTATTAGAAGTAGAAAATTTGCTAAGAAACTAATCATAACTTTTCCAAAACTTTAAATCAAATTGATTATCTTTAACCAAAAACTTAAGCTTTCCATCAACCATTGTCAGCTGGATGTTTACATTGAATTATGCGTTCAATAGTAAGCTTCTAGCTTATTCCTTTTTGGTGTATGTAATAATAAAAAAAATAGAAATAAAAATCTGACAAAAGTCCTTTTAGTCGTATTTTTGAATTCCATATTTTATCTTTTTTTTCCGAATAGCATTAGAAAAATATTGTCAACATAAAATTAAAAAGAAATAGTCTTTTTCAATACAATGTTTAGCTAGTCCTGAATTTGAGTTATTCTTTACGTTTTTTTATGTTCATCTAATCTGTCTTTCAGTTTTCGTTGGTTTGTCGTAAATCCTAAAAACATTAGAAAACAAAAACTACAGACCTGTAGTAATGCCCTAAGACTTTATGGGTTCCTAAATAGTCCAGGATACATCCTATCTCTTTTCTGTAACAATATTCTGCAAATTTTAACATAGGTGAGTACGTAAAATATTAGGAATCCTTTTGATTTCCAGAAAATTATCGATGATACTAAGGTTGATGAATACAAAAGATTAATGTCCATTGACGTTATATTGTTATATACAAATGTAAGCATTGACATAGCTATTGGAATAATAATACAATTAATGAAATTGAAATAGTTGGAATAAAATTTCCTAACAAAACAAATATTTAGTACCACTTTACAATCGAGGTACGGACTGGAGCTCTGAATTTGAGGAAGTAACAAATTTAATAGGTACCGGGTTAGAACAATATGGTCTAGTTTTGATTTCTCTACTAATAGGTGTCGCCGTTAATCAGCTGCGCAGCAACAATTTCATAAAGTGTTAAGAAAAGTTTAAAAGTCTCCTGGTGAGGACAGAGTTATCTATGAATGTATTATAGACGCTCCGTCTAATTTGAAAGAATGTCTGTTGAAATGTTTCAGTCAAATTTTGGGTACACATTGTCCCACCTAGCTTCAAGAGCAAATTATTTATACGGCTCCATAAGAAATGCGATGTGAACATAGCAGATAATTACAGATGACTTGGAAACATAAATGCACTGACAAAAAACACTTTATAACCAGCACGATAACCACTGTCTGCATTTTTAAATAAACAAGAAGAAGCACGATCCACAAGTTCAATGTTGACAACCGACTATTTTCTGTTGTGGACATAAATACTTTCGTTGCCTATTATCAATCCAATCTTTAGGGGCCAGTCGCTAAAACCAAGTAAAACTAATTTCTCCACTAATGTGGAATTCAAAAATCGTTTTTTTCAGTGTGGTAGACCTACAGTATTTATGGGTGCAATGTACACTGTACAGGTTGTATAAATGGGTTGTAAAAAATAATGTCTTAAATGAATTTCAGGCGGCACTTTATAATTTTTCCAGTATTGTAGACTTTAAAAAAAATGAGAAAAAATACGTATACGGATTTATGTGGGTTTCAAGGCAGCTTTTGATAGTATAAACAAAATAAGTAAAACTAATTTCTCCACTAATGTGGAATTCAAAAATCTTTTTTTTTAGTGTGGTAGACCTAAAGTATTTATGGGTGCAATGTACACTGTACAGGTTGTATAAATGGGTTGTAAAAAATAATGTCTTAAATGAATTTCAGGCGGCACTTTATAATTTTTCCAGTATTGTAGACTTTAAAAAAAATGAGAAAAAATACGTATACGGATTTATGTGGGTTTCAAGGCAGCTTTTGATAGTATAAACAAAATAAGTAAAACTAATTTCTCCACTAATGTGGAATTCAAAAATCTTTTTTTTTAGTGTGGTAGACCTACAGTATTTATGGGTGCAATGTACACTGTACAGGTTGTATAAATGGGTTGTAAAAAATAATGTCTTAAATGAATTTCAGGCGGCACTTTATAATTTTTCCAGTATTGTAGACTTTAAAAAAAATGAGAAAAAATACGTATACGGATTTATGTGGGTTTCAAGGCAGCTTTTGATAGTATAAACAAAATAAGTAAAACTAATTTCTCCACTAATGTGGAATTCAAAAATCTTTTTTTTTAGTGTGGTAGACCTACAGTATTTATGGGTGCAATGTACACTGTACAGGTTGTATAAATGGGTTGTAAAAAATAATGTCTTAAATGAATTTCAGGCGGCACTTTATAATTTTTCCAGTATTGTAGACTTTAAAAAAAATGAGAAAAAATACGTATACGGATTTATGTGGGTTTCAAGGCAGCTTTTGATAGTATAAACAAAATAAGTAAAACTAATTTCTCCACTAATGTGGAATTCAAAAATCTTTTTTTTTAGTGTGGTAGACCTAAAGTATTTATGGGTGCAATGTACACTGTACAGGTTGTATAAATGGGTTGTAAAAAATAATGTCTTAAATGAATTTCAGGCGGCCCTTTATAATGTTTCCAGTATTGTAGACTTTTAAAAAAATGAGAAAAAATACGTATACGGATTTATGTGGATTTCAAGGCAGCTTTAACAAAATAATTAATAACTACGTTTTTATAATAAACAAAAAGTTTAAAAATTAATTTTAAAAATTATGAAGTGAATTTACTAATTTAAACTTTTATGATACTGGGTAGGTAAACTAGGAAACAGATCGTTGTGTTTTTGTGAAATCCAATAGGAACACGAACATGGTGTAAGGAGAGAACTTAGTGTCCGTATAAAAATAATTTCGATGTAAAATCAATTTATTAACTATTCATTATAAGAACACTTAAGTTTTCAAAAATTTAAGCTAAGAAATATTTTGAACCACCACACGTTTTTAATATTATATTAAAATAAGGAAGTATACCAAAGATTGTTTTTATGCTTGTTTTATTGGTAGTAACAAATTTCTATAGCTATATAGCGAATAAATATCCATAATACCTCCATAAAATTACTGTTCAATCAATACCCATCTGGTGATAGCGAATTCCGCGGACCCGCGACTCTTCCGTCTCAATAGCTGCGCATTTATATCCTCCGTAAAATTCTTTTTCAATCGTTCACATAAAAGAGGTAATCTCATTGGATAGCACAAAATAATGAATAACGCGGCATGTTAACTCTTGAATATCCTGAAAGTAAGTTTAGAATGCATTAGCCCTCATCGACTAAATTATATTCAAAATTTGATGAAGTCAGAATAATGTAGCTAACAGAATTTGTACTACACAAACAGACAACACAAGCAAGGTAATAAAAACGTAGTAAAATTAAAATTTTCAACTCAGCAACTCTATGAGGCTATCAGTACAATAACCTTACATATAAAATACAGTTGGTTTTATGAAAACGATTTTAAATTTTCCAAAGTTCCCACCTTTTTGTATTATTATAATAATTTTAATAATATGCTAAGTTCATAACCAATACATATTTACATTCTTGAATTTGGAAGACTTTATTCCTCTATCTTGAAAACATACTACCACAGTTATCAAAACTTCGGTGATACAAAAGAGTATATATTGAATGGAAAAGTGGAACCAAATGCTGCGATTTGATGATGATACGAAATTTGTTTATTTTCAAAAGATGTTTGGTGGAAAAGAATACAATTTCAGCTAAAATATTTAGTTTTTTTTTAAATTGTTTGTTATCAACATTTACAAACAAAAACATGTTACAGCTCACATGGGCTATACAATTTTCTAGCTTACCCAAACTTGAATACACTGAAAAAACACTTTTTGGATTCCACATATTGCAGTTGATCTGCAGCGACACACAGAAATTAGTTTTAATTAGTTTACCTAAAGTAACCTGAGGTAATCTGTAAGCTTGATCTTTTATCCAACTCTGGCTGTATTCTTATATGCAACCTTATTATTTTATTCAACTCTTAACCCTGAGTAAAACCCTAATAAATGTATTTAACTCATTAAATAAATCAAAAGACTAACAAACAGTTTCCTATACATTGGTCAAACTAATAAAGACTTGTTGTTTTATTTAAATTTTATTAACAGTAGGTAGTTCGACCCTTAGTACACACGTCAGAATGTTTCGTAAGAAATTTTTTTTAGTGTCCATCGGATATACTACCTGACTCCACCCTCGTCATCTCGATGTTGATGACATAAAATGGTACCTCTAATCCACTCGTTAAAATAGCAGAAAGCACTGACTCTATTCAGAGGAAGAGGGAAAACTAGCAACACTGATGTATAAAAATAGCTTGTAAACACATAGCAAGCAAGCATTCCTTAATTTCACTGCTACACCTTAAGTCACCTTTACTTATTCCTTACAATAAAAAACACGACTTTATCCTTCAAAATGCAATGCATACTTTATTATAATTTATGTTGGGAATTTAAGTTAACAAAGAAATAAGCTCAAACCGTATATTAAACTACTATTCAAACCATTAACATAATATAATAAATACAGTACAATATTTTGCCAACACACTTAGTGATAAACAACCGCAAACAAAAAAAACATCTAACTAATGAAAACAACTTTCCTTTTGATAGTGAAATATAAAGAAAATAAAAGTAATAGAATATCACTCCAAGTTGTTACTCTAACAAAAAAGTACATATCAAAAACAACAAAATAATAGCGGAGCGGAATTAAAGTCGAAATTCAAACCAAAAAGGTGTTGGAATCGAGCAAATACTGACATTTTACACTTTTTTGGTGTTAATTCACAAAACTACAATTTTAGGAGTAGTGTTGTCCTTCTACTCATTGTTTTATCCATTTTTTTTCGGTGTATAATTAACCAAATTATAACTAAGCAATAAAAAAACATTTTCACATTAACCAAAACATTCATCCATCATCATCATCATAAAAATACAAAACTCACTACAATAAGACATTTAAATCCCTTATCGAACTTATTCACCAACACGAAAGACAAATTACAAACATGAGATCAAATCAATGTTATCTACAAACTGCGAGGTGTGAATATGGAAAACAGTATTTAAGATAAACCGAAAGAGAACTGAAAGATGAACGTGATGAATTAAATTCTGATTCTTAAAATCATCAAAAAAGTAACAACCATAAACCAAATTAAAGTCTTTTACCTAAACCTCCTATTTACTAAAAAGTCTTGAAAAATATTACTTAACAAAAACCTTTAAAATAAAATCATTATATTCGTGATATTAGCAATAAAGATTCTTTCACTTCTTCGTTTCAGCTTCGTCGTCCATTCTGTACACATGACCAAGCCACCTCAACCTCTGCACTTTGATATTTTGGACAATAATTTCGTTTGTATACAGACCATAAAGCTCATCATTGTATCTGCTTCTATATTCCCCATCAATGTTAACAGGTCCAAAAATAATTCTTAGAACACGTCTTTAAAAAATCAGTAGTCTCTCACAGTTTTCCATTGTCATCTCCCACGATTCTGATGCATACATAACTATTGGGAGGATAAGAGTGTTGTAAGTTTGGATCTCTGTACTTCGATCTAGATGTTTTGAACGCAGAAGGTGGTTAAGACCGAACAAACATCGACTTCCTAGTATTGTTCTTCCAATTATCTCCTCTGAGGTGTTGCTGGAGAAGTTAACTGAACTACCAAGGGATACGACTTTCTTTACCACTTCAAAGTCACTAGTGCAAATGGTTACGTTTGGCCAAGATTTCGTAGTGTACTGTCATTTCTTGTTGCTAGCATATAGCTTTGTTTTTGATGCATTCAATTTTAATCCCAGGATTCCTGCCGCCTTCTCAATCTCCAGAAAACTATGTTCTACATACATCGACCCTCCTTCTACTAATAATGTCAATGTCGTCAGCAAAGTCCAGTCACGAATAATTTTCTCAAGGCAAAGATTAAAGAAGTCACTGGATAATGCATCGCCTTGGCGGAAACCTTGTTTGGTAGCGAATTGCTCCGAGGATTCGCTGCCAATTCTGACAACACTATCAGTATTCGCCAGGGTTAAACAGCAAAGTCTGGTGAGCTTACATAGTATTCTGAAATGATCCCATTGATGTAAAAAGCGAGCTCCTATCGATGCTGTCATATGATGTTCGGGAACTTATAGCATTGAAGATATATATTACCATTATTGT
This sequence comes from Megaselia abdita, assembly GCA_001015175.1. Classification (NCBI taxonomy): domain Eukaryota; kingdom Metazoa; phylum Arthropoda; class Insecta; order Diptera; family Phoridae; genus Megaselia; species Megaselia abdita. Next base: position 10,021 of record JXPG01013759.1, read on the forward strand.
CCATCTCTGGCCGAAGAGACAGCAAAGAATTCTTCCCATGAAGAGTAAAAGGGAAAAGTATATCAAATAATACCATTAGTGTTAACTTTAATGATTTCTTCACGCCACTTGCCGTATTCCTGCTTGAAATCGATAAAAGGTGGTCTGTATCGATTTGAAATTCCACTGTTTTTCCAAGGAGTCGTCTAAGTGTAAAGATCTGGTCCGTTGTTGATTTTTTCTGGTCGAAAGCCGCATTAGTAAGATCAATACAAATTGAAATAACACTATATTTTAAAATTTATATTTAATAAAATATCATAAAATTATAAAAAATATGCTTTTTGGAACTATAGCTAATTTTACTAAAAAATAATACACATTTAAGTATTTTGAAATTGTATATTTCTTTGTTTTAAGAAAATATATAAAACTAACAAAATAACCTCTCATTAAAAAAACTACGTTTTACAAAAAAACTTTTATAGATTTCCGACTAAAAAACAAAAAAATAATCTTTTAGGTCACTGATATAAACATTTACGTTGATATATAAAAGTTTTGATGATTTTCCATAATATGTCTATATCAAAAATTCATAAAGTTAATAAATGCTTAATGTAAAAAAATGAATGTAATTCTTCATTAGTAATTTAAATATATATACTATAAATATACAAAAATATACTATAAAAATATATATGCTACATACCAAATGTTGCATTATAAAAAATGTTGATAACCAGATATTTAATTCATTTTAGATTTAGATTCAGTTTAGATTTATTTTTTGTTTTTTAGTCGAACATCTATAAAAGTTGTTTTGTAAAACGTAGTTTTTTTTTAATGAGAGTTTATTTAATTCATATAGAATTTGATGCGCACATTAAGTACAAATAATGCAAAGTAACATAATACCTAAATTTTATGCTATTCCTCAAAAGCTATATAATTTTTCCAAAAATAGTAGAATTCGTTCATGACATACTTAATGATCAAGGAAAAAGTTTATTAATTATGCTTTTATTGTTAAAACCAAACTGTCCTAGTAAATCCGCATTAAACTTTCTGAATTTCCTACTCCGAGTACTTTAGTCGCTTTTAAGACCAAACTTCTAAAAATATAAGAACTAAAAGAACTCCATTGCATGTTCACACAAAACTGTAGCGCTTAAGACAAAGTAACTCTACTTTTCTCGACTTTTGTGTAGCAAAGTAGAAACTCTTGTAGCAGTGATCTGTATTCGAGAAATCCCATGTAACTAGCGTCCTAACATTAGTTACAAATATTTCTAAAAATCCTTCCAAATTTCTCTTAGACACAGGGTCTGATATATCTCTCTTAAAAAGTAATTGCTTAAGGCCTCAAATTTCACTGAATAAACGCGAATATTGCAAAATTACAGATGTGACTGCTTCGGAAACGATTTCACTAGATACTGTTATTTCTAAAATTGTCTTTGTATTAAAGTTTTATTTTTAAAGACAATTTTAGAAATTCAAAGAATTTCTTCACGCCACTGAATTAAATTTATTTAAATAGATTTTGAATCTTATATTTCAAACGTTTCCACTGAAGAAAACAATCTTGAAATTCCGATTCAAAATTTAATGTTTTTACTAATCCAGGTAGATGCGAAATTCTACACGCTATAAATTTACCAACCGCAGAAGAAAGCGTAGAAAGAAATTTCAAAAGGTATTTACATACCAAGCTATCTTGTTTCAAATAATGGTATATGCTATGTCTGTCTCTTTGAAACTATAAAACTAATGGCTATGAACTTTTAAAAAATGTGAACTTAAATCACCTTGACTATATGATATTAATTCAAAAAAATCCATTTAAAAAATTTGTTTGATTTAACAGTCAATCATTTTTACACCGAACAACTAATTGGAAAGATGAAACCTCCACTCATAGAATATATTATAAATAACATTTCCTTGAGGCTCCATCCAAAATTTAGGGATATCAAATCCACAAACATGCAGAAAAACGAATTAGTTAATTGTTTTTGAATAGGTTTCCAATATCCATAAAAAGATTTTCCCTATTCATTGTTTTCGACTTTATATATTATATATATATTATAGAACTTATTTGAATATATGACGATATATAAGGATTATATTTTGAAGAGAAGAGATTATGGTGGTACACACATAATAAACACATATAGTGATAGTCTTAATATGGATGCAACTACGGTAAAAATATGGAATATTACCCATAATATATGTGTGACCACTTAATAAGGGCAACAAACCTTATTACAGGAATTAATCCATAATATGGATACTTCTTCTTCCTATAAATACTCCTCAGCTTCTTCTTATTCTTTGACATAGCTGAAAGAAATAAGTGATGGTCATATTATGGTATTGGCTCTTTAATAAAGATGCTGAACCATAATTAAAGATACCATCACATATTATGGAGTTGCATATTGCAATTCTTCTCTGAGTGTATAACCAAATGTTTGGATTCGGTATCCACTATAAATTAGAGCAATTTCTTTGAGTGTCTTTGAGGCACAATTAGAAGAAATACAAAGTCAGGTTAAAGATTTCTTTGGCAAGTACATCGTTGAAAACTCTGTTAGTTCTTANTTCTTCTCTGAGTGTATAACCAAATGTTTGGATTCGGTATCCACTATAAATTAGAGCAATTTCTTTGAGTGTCTTTGAGGCACAATTAGAAGAAATACAAAGTCAGGTTAAAGATTTCTTTGGCAAGTACATCGTTGAAAACTCTGTTAGTTCTTACAACCTTCACCTTTATTAATTGTACCTAAAAAAGGATCTGAGAATTCTTGTAAATTTCGTTTAGTTATTGACTATTGACAAATAAATAAAAAACCCAAGAATCGATGATATTTTAGATTTAGATTGGGCAAAGCTACTCTTTTCTTCACAATTATGATTTAATAAGTTCTTTCCATCAAATTGAGTTAGAAAAAAGAATCTCAACCTTTGACAGTTTCTGCAACGTCAAACAGTCAATATTAGTTTAAACGAATACCTTTAGATTGTAAAATATAACCTTCAAGTTTTTATAACCTTCAACTAAATTCAGGAAAGTTCAATTAACTTTCTAAGCTACCCTACTCCAAAAAAATCAAATGAAGTGAGACAAATTTGTAGCTTTTTGCGTCGTTTTATAAAACATTTTTCAGAAATTGCCAAACCATTCAATTCTTTACTAAAGAAAAACGCTGTTCTCGCGCAAGGAGATATAGGTTACCTTTCTGTTACAAAAGTAGATCACTTATAAAAAGTGAAATTAACAAACCAATTATTGAATAAACTCTCATTAAAAACACAAAAAAACTTTTATTAATTTCTGACT
>JXPG01013774.1:0-39308 GCA_001015175.1 Megaselia abdita
TTAAAAACATAAATCTCAATTGTTTTTTTTTTAATTTATATAAAAAATATCTTTTTTTTTTTAATTTGATATTTATTAAGAAATAAACACAATAATTCATATTATTTCCAAAATTCTTGAGCTATCTTTAGTTATTTTAAATGTTTATTTTGATATATTTTAAACATTTTTATTAAGATTTGAACATTTTTTGAATTTAATATTTTTGAAAATACTTATTTTTAACGTTTTAAAATAAATTAAGATTATTCTTTAATTGTTAAATGTTTTTTTCGTTTTTTAAGAAAGTATGGAAAAATAATTAAATTTTACATACAATTAAAAACATAAATCTCAATTGTTTTTTTTTAATTTACAAAACTTTAAAAAATGTACTCGAAAATACTTCATAAATTCAAAAATATATAAGTAAGTATATTATGTTATGATTTAATATCAAAAAACACTAAATGAAAAAAAAAAAATGTTCCATTATAACGCATCAAATTTGGAAATATTATACTTTGAAAAATTCGGATAACGTAACGAATTAAATAACGTTATAAATTTTGAAGATGGATATCCATACGTGATCAAATTTTGAAATCTTACAGAATTTTTGTTTGTTTTGCAATTCAAGATCTTAAAGTATTTTGTTTAGATTTTTTATTTATTTTTATATTTTTTTATTCTTAATATTTAAAAAATATGTAATTTTTTAAAACTATTTTCAAATTCTTATTATTTGCAAACATTCTGCTTGTTAGTTTACCTTTTTAAACCCATTCTTTGTTCCAAAGTTTTAAACTTTTTGTATTTATTTTATAATTTTTGTTTGCATAATTCATAAATTTTAAAAATTTATTCCAAAACACAGTTAAACAAATGTTTATTTAGCCACATTATGCATAGAAGAGTTACACTTATATCTATTTTCTATACAGAGATGATTGAAAAAAAAATTATTGATTAAAAAACTCATTTTTTAAATATTTTTTTAAACAAAAAGATCCTTTTGAAGCCCTTTTATATAAATAGAGCCTTTGCATGAACCCTGTATTTAAGTAAATTAAGACATTTAAGTGATAAAATCCGATATTTTAAAATTTTCGAAAAAAATAATTAAAATTTCAGATATTTAAAAATTGTCATTCAAAAAAATTAAAATTAAATTGTTTTTTTAATCTTACTTTTCTTCTGCGAAATGTTTTATTTAAGTAAATTAATTAATAATAAATCCAATATTTTAAAATTGTCATATTTTCGAAAAAATTGTCACTGTCAATTCTTTTCGTGAAAATTCTTTTTTAATCACAATTTTCTTTTACAAAAAGTGTTATTTTAGTAAATTAAGATATTTTCATAATAAAAACCAATATTTTAAGATTTTCATATTTTCGAAAAAAAAAATTTGAGTCAAAAAAATAAGTTTTGTAAAATTGCTTTTTAAATAATTTTTTGCTTTTACAAAATGTTTTATTTTAATAAATTAAAACATTTCCATACCAAAAAAATGTTTCTTCTACAAATTTGTTTTGAGTTTTCTGAGTTTTTAGACATTTCCATAATAAAAACCAATATTTTAAAATTTGTATATTTTTGAAAAATACCACTGTAAATTTGTTGGGTAAAAAAAAACTTTCGTGAAATTGCTTTTTTATTAAATTGTTCGTTCCACAAAATCTTTTATTTTAAAAAATTAAAATTTTTATTTGATTTTAATAAATTAAAACATTTCCATAAAAAAAAACTAATATTTTAAAATAATCATATTTTCGAAAAAAAAAAAAAAAAATAAATGTAACTTTTTTGGGTCAAAAAAATAAGTTTCGTGAAATTGCTTTTTCAATCCGATTTTTCCTCTACGAAAAAAATAAAATGGGTCAAAAAAATAAGTTTCTTGAAATTTCTTTTTTTTCAAAATTTTCTTCTACAAAAAGTGTTATTTTAGTAAATTAAGACATTTCCATAATAAAAACCAATATTTTAAAATAAGATTGCTTTTTTAATCCAATTTTCTTCTACAAAAAGTTTTTTTTTGAGTAAATTAAGACAATTTAAACAATCCCATATTTTAAAATTTACAATATTTTGAAAAAATGTAAATTTTTTGATCTGAAAATAGAACTTTTGCCAAATTCCTTTTTCAATCAGATTTTTGTTGTACAAAATGTTTTATTTAATAAATTAAAACGTTTCCATAAAAAAGAACGGATATTTTAAAAATTTCATATTTTTGAAAAAAATGTTACTGTAATTTTTTTTGGTAAAAAAGAACAAACATTTTAAAATTTTCATATTTTTGAAAAAAAAAAAAATTCACTGTCATTCTTTATTTTGGTAAAAAAAAAACTTTAGTGAAATTTCTTTTTTAATCAAAATGTTCTTCTACAAAAAGTGTTATTTTAGTAAATTAAGACATTTCCATAAAAAAATTGTTTTAAAATTTTCACATTTTTGAAACAAAATTTTACTGTCAATGATTTTCTTGAAATTGCCTTTTTTTTTAATTTTTTTTCTACAAAAAGTTTAATTTTAGTAAATAAAAAAAGCTAAAATTTTAAAATTGTCATATTTTCGAAAAAAATTAAAAAATTTGAGTCAAAAAAATTGATTTTTTAATCAAATTTTTCTTCTACAAAATTTTTTATATTAGTAAATTAAGACATTTCCATAATAAAAGCCAATATTTTAAAATTGTCATATTTTTGCAAAAAATGCGAAATTGCAAAAAGAATATTTGAACTAACATATTTCCGTAAAAAAATACAATATTTTGAAATTGTCATATTTTTGCAAAAAAATGTAAAATTGTCCATTTTTTTAGTCAATAAAATAAATAATAATGCTTTTTAAAACAATTTTTCTTCTACAAAAAGTTTTGTTTTAGTAAATTAATTCAATTTTTTGAGTCAAATTTTTCTTCTTCGAAATGTTTTATTAAAGTAAATCAAGACATTTCATAATTTTTTAGAAAATACTCAGTTCAATATTGTTGTTTATCAATCTATCACATATTCCATTATTCCAAAATGTGTCCTAAGCCAAACACCATAAAATCAAATAATGTATAACCATGGAAATAACAAAAGTCAACTAATAACTTGCAATTCGAATTTCGCGGAAAACCCTAATCCACAAAAACAATACAAATTCTTCAATGAAAAACCACAAATACGAGGGAAAATTCCAGATGTTCTACAGAATTTTCGTATGTACTTTTTAGCCGAACAAATCGATACACTACGATTTTCAATAATAATTATGTTACAATAAATTCATAAAAAAAAGAGAAAAAATAAATATCTTACCTGTAGACCTCCTGAGCTCCAATAACTCCAGGTGTGGACTGAACATTTGCATTCCAAACGTCGGCTTCGGGAGATGTAGGGGATTGTAATATGGCGGTTGTTTCCTGGATAAAACGCTGAAATAAAATAAAGTCAGTTACACAAAATGAACCCTCAAAATAACTCACATTTGGATCCTCTCTGACCATTTCAAAATCCATCCTATCAGGATGGTACAAATCGCCCATAGATCCAGGAGACGTTGCAGCAGATGAAATGTATTTATTGTTCTCTTCATCATGGAACGAGACCCTTTTGTTATCACGGAAAGCTGACATTGCTGTGTTTGGCGAATGGAGATTGGCAGGACCGATATTGTTACTGTTCCCGTTGCCATTGCCATTGTTATTGTTCGTGGTAGTAGTCATCAACATATTATTGTTTGTGACATTGTTGTTGGTCATCAAAGTTATCCTCTTGTTCATTTCACTACCCGAAGCATTTGTTCCTTTACTGTTGTTAATTCCAGTGCCGACATTGTTAGCCACGTTATTGTTCGGTAACGAGTTTCTCATCTTTTGTTGTTGGGACATTATCAGGTAGGAGCTGTTGCGTTCGGGAGGAGGTGGTGGTGGCGGTGTGCTGTGATTGTCCTCGTTTAATTCCATACTATTTATATCTCTGGTCAATTGATTAACCGACGTGGATGATGTTGTTGTAGCCGTGACCGAGATAGGCGGATGGAGTTCATCAGCGAAACTGGTCGATTTTTGTGATTTCGATGGGGACGACGGATAACTTTGATTGGAGAGGTTGGCGTTGTCGTAACGATTGTTTTTCAGAATACTCTTCGGTTGAACTGTTGACGCTGGAGTGGGAACGATTTGTGACTGTTGAATGGGATAACCTTGGTAGGCTTGCTGAGAATCCGCTACGGGTAAAGAGTTGTTGTTGTCTTCTTCTGTTATTTTCATAGTGGTAACTGGTGTTTGAATTGAGTTGGATAAACGGATCACTTCGTGTCTCGAAGAAAGTTCAACTTCTTCATCGCCCTCTTCAGTTTCCTGTGCTCTTCTCTCGAAGTCTCGTTCCAAAACTAATGTCTTCAATTGTTCTTCTTGTTGAGAAGAACGGTTTTGAGTTGTGGACAGTTCAGAAATTTGTTGATCTCTCCATTGCCGAATGTGTTCCCGTCGCATTTCATGTTCTTTTTCCCTTTCCTCTCTCTCCCAAGGGTTGCCAGCAATGTAGTTCTTCTGGGATTGTCCTGTAATAGGAGGATGTTTAACTATAATGAAGATTTATATGATTGTAATATTAGGTGATCGCAGAATATTGTATAATGGAAAAAAGCTGAGAGAAGGATATTATTGATCAATGCAAAGAAGCATATCGCTGTTAAGTTTAGATTGTTAGACTTCACAAGGTGTTCAAGAGTTTCAATATTGCTAATGCTGATATAAGGAATTCATATACTGAGAACTCTTTAATTTAAGTAGTCTTAGAGATAAAGTGAATCTTAGATTACTTCCACCAATAAAAAAAAAGGTCAAGATATGCTTGAGGTTTTGAAGTCCAAAATGCTTGAGTTTAAAAAATTAAATTTCCTTAAGTTACCAATGGTGCTTGGATTAACATAAATGTGTTAACATTTTAGTTTGTTAACACATTTTTAGAGTATTCTTCACATACAGAAAAAAAGTTCTACAGAAGCTACATTTTAAGAAAGAAAAATTCCTGTTCGTGTTTTAAAAAGCATGTCTAAAACTTTTCATACAATTTCAAAATTAAACTAAAAAAACTGAAATTATTTATAGATTTTTTCTAAGTTTTCGATAGTGTTTTTGTATTTTTATTTCATATTATTTTACTTATTATTAAATATTGATTATCAAACAGAATTACTGAATATAACAAAATATTTATTAAGTAAAATTTAGTAGAAGAACAATTTTCGTTTATTTTATAGAACGATATAACTATTATTTTAAGTTTTCGATGTTTGTTTGTTGTAAGTTAATCAATTAATATTTTTGATCAAATTGAAGTTACGACACTAAATATATTGAAACTTAAAATTAAGCTTAAGTTTTTGGTCTGTTATTCCTGTCCAAATCATTAACAAACAAATTCCAAAATAAAAAAAAAATCCTTTCAAAATAATCAAAATTCAAAGAAAATCATCCAAAATCCCCAAAATCATGAAAAATTCTTACAAAATTATGAAAGCTCCTTTTAAAATAATGAAAAATATNTGAAGTTACGACACTAAATATATTGAAACTTAAAATTAAGCTTAAGTTTTTGGTCTGTTATTCCTGTCCAAATCATTAACTTGGGATCNAAACAAATTCCAAAATAAAAAAAAAATCCTTTCAAAATAATNCTTGGGATCATGAAACATACTTGCAAAAATAATGAGAAATGCTTGGAAAATCATACAAAATCATTATAAATCCGCAAAATTTAAAACAAAATCCTGAAAAATCGTCTTTTAATACTCAACATCATAAAAATTCATAGTAAAAATCATGAACAATTCTGTCTAAATACTCAAAATCATCAAATATCTCCAAATTATAAAAAAATCTTTCTAAATCGAGGGGATTTTCAACTACTCAAAATCGTGTACAATCTTTGAAAAATCTTTAAATTTAAAAAAATAAATTTAAAAATACCCAACAAAATCATGACAAATTATTTCTAGATTATTCCAAATAAAAAAAAAAAACATAAAAAATTCAAACAAAATCATGAAAATTCTAAATACTGATTTATTATTTCTTTCATAAAAAATCATCCACGATCCCGAAAAAAAAAACATCAAAGATTGGAAATAATTTTGAAACACTCAAAATTTGTTTGAAACAATTTTGAAAAATGCTCGAGAATCAGAAAACGCTTGAGTTAAGCTTGAGATGCTTGAGAAATGGAAGTGCTGATCTTTTCTACATTCAAATTTAGAATGTATATTGAAATACCTGATACACCAAAATATTAACTTTAGAATTCTTATTTTTAAATATATTTTTCTTGTTTTTAATCTATATGTCTCTTCTTTCTGTCTATTTAAATAGTCATCATTTCAAGACTCGTTATAATGTTAATTATCTGTGATATTTTTTTGTGACAATGTTGTCTTCAAAATTCTAAATTTTTGTACAGAGTTTTAATGTAAACACTATTTATTTTATAAATATTAATAAAGATAAAGTTTTAAAATCTTCATTACTATTCTTTTATTGTATATATTTATATTTATTGATGATGTATATATTTTTCGCATTGATTACAAAAATTTAATAGAAAAATGAAATAATGCATAAAAACATTTGAAAACAAATATTTTGAGTTCTAAATAATGTAGTTTGTGACTTGCATATCTTTTTTTGTTGCTTTAAAAATTTATTATAATTTTATTATTTTTTGAAATTACAAAGTTTTCTGTCGATTTTTCTTCAGTGTTATCTTTATTTAAACTAATTCAAAACTTAAAAAATTATGTGTTTTTATTTTGAAAAATATTTTGTCTGTTTTTAGACTCTGAAATAAATATATCTTTCAAGAAGAATAATTAGTAATTCTTAGCTCTGGAATAATATATATTTCCTATTAGTTTTTTTATATATATTTTAATTGTAATTTTGTTTGTTTTTCTTTTGATCCGATATAATCACGAAAATATATTTAACTTAAATTGTTTTCAACCTTTTCTGAGGTTTAAATTTTTAGGGAATAATTCTAGTGAATTCTTAAAAACACTCAGTTTGAATTTTTCGAAAGAAATAAATTGCTTAAAACATGTAATTCGTGAAATTTCTTTAAAAAAAAGCAAAATTTCCATTTTATTTTAACAAATGCTTTTATCATGTTTCATATTCAATATAAGTATCTTATATAAATACATATATATATATATATATATTTATATAGGTATAAAGCTTTAAATAATTGTATTCGTTAATTTGTTTTTATTTAGCAATATTTTTTTTTAAAGAAAATATATATAAAACCATTTAAGATTATTTTTTGAAACGATTTTTATAGAGTTCAAAATTTTTATTATCTCCAAATTCAAGCCTTTTAAGAATTAAATTTGCTTAAAAAAATAACAAAATGTTATTTAACTAAAAAAAAAAAAAAACAAAGTATTCTTATTTTTCTAAAAGAAAAGAACATTTAAATTAAGTTTCATCAAAAAAAAAATGTGTTTTTAAATTTACAGAAAGAGTTTTAAAATTACTTACAACATTTTAAATACAAATTTAAAAAAACAATACAATTTAAAATATTTTGATTCAGAATTGCGAGAATATTTTAGATTTCGTTAATATTTAAAATAACAAAATTTAATGCAACTTATGTATGTTTTGATTCTATTTTCTGAACTTTTGTTTTTTATATTTAATATTTTTTACAACAAATATTTTTAGCTTTTTAAATTAATTTTGGGAGTTCCATTAATAAAATGCTGAATAATTCTCATTCTGGCTTTCTACAAAAACTCATTCTTTTCTTTCGAAAAAACGGTTGTAAAAGACACATTTTTCTAAAATAATTTCAAACAATCTTGTATTTTGTGTATTTTAAAATTCTTAATCCTTCCAATGGATTTCGCAAATTTTCCATGGGATTTTGTAAAAATTCTAAGATTTTATTTTACAAAATAGTAGGGATTTTTTGTTTGAAATATTCTTTGCATCTGTATTGATTTGAAATACAACTTTGTAAATATAGTATTTTCTTGAAACTATAATTAAGTTTAAGTACTTGATTTTATAACTTTATTATATTTATTTAAATTTTAAAATTAAAAATATATTTTGATATATATTTAACAAAAATTTAAAGAAAAAAATATTAAACTGGCAAAATCTATACAATAACTTGTAATTTATTTATTTTTAATGGGGAAATAGTTTCCCAAATGACTTTCGACACTCTATGAAGTCAGATTCAATTTCCTGACAACTTTTGAGTCCCGTATTAAATATTTGTGATCGGCCTTATACTTATTTTGGATATTTCGAAATACAATTCAACTTTAAATTAATTTTAACTTTGGCTTGAGGGAAAATGTTTGCTATTTTAAAAAACGTACATAAAGAATTAAGAGAAAATAAAAACAAGGATTTAAATTTTGTTAGAAATTGAGGGATTTTGTAAGTTTTTGATGGGATTTTGTAATAAGCCTCGGGTTTTTTAAACAACCTTTGGATTTTGCAAATAGTCTGGGGATCTTAAAATTTGTCATTGACATACAAGTCGGCAGTTTCGGATGAACGAAGGATACGAATATTTCCAAATGTATTGTATTGGTTATGGATAGTATCGCAACATGTCATATGCTGCTGTAGAAGAGATTACATGAAAGGGTATAAAACCAAGAAACATTTTTTGTTGGATATGATCAGATGTCGAAAGCATATCGATGTTTTCATACTAAGACTAAACACATCACCATTTCGAGAGACGTAACGTTCCAGTATATCAAATTAAGGTCGTTACGGAAAATAGGAATGGAAACATTCAAGCAGTTGTTCGAGAAATAACTATACAAATATTGATAACATTAGAGAAGAAGCTTCATCAGTTGAATCTGAAGAAGACGCCGAAGCTATTAATCTTAACCTTGATATCAATGATGAGTTATATGGGTTTTAATGACGAGTCGAATATGATAAATGCAATAAAACAAGCGTTGGCTCGTGAAGATTCGAAAACTCGAAGGCAGCTATGGAGACATATATTTTTCAATTGCTAAACAAAAATACTTCGGAATTAAAGAATCTACGGAAAGGTAGAATCGCTGTGAAATTCAAGTGGGTTTTTGTAAACAAGTACAAAGAAGATGGATGTATCGAAAAGTACGAAGCTCGTTTAGAGGATAAAGGGTTTAGCCAGGAACAATAGAAATATTTCCACGAAACATACGCACTTGTCGCTAGGCAATCGACTTGTTTTAGCCATTGCAGTGGAATTAGAGCTATTAATTCATCAAACGGATGTTGTTGGCGTATTTTTAAAACGAAATCTACATGGAACCTTGGTCATCCTTGTAATTTACGTAGATGATTTATTTTGATTACAACAAAATAATTGAAATTAATGGATGACTTAAGAAATGCTATCAATAATAATTTTGACTGCATTGATAAGGCATTAGAATATTTCCTAAAAATTATATATTATACTAACCTATCCTTTGACATTTCATGCAAAGGAATTATTTTTTACAGAAAATACCATTACACGCAACCTCTTTGAAGATTTTGTTGAATTAAGAACTTATTAAAAAATAGATTTAATAGAAAATGACTAAACTAAAAAAATCCATATTTATGCACATTGAAGTGTTTTGTTAATGAATAAAAACGTACTTAAAACTTTGTTATTAAAAAAATATATACCCATATCACAAACTCGCTAATTCCATAGATTGATACCTTCAAAACATATTCATTTAAATGCTTCATAAGATTAACGTTCAACAATAAGGTTTTAAACAAGACCTGAAGGGAGTTATGCACGACTATGGAGAAGATATTATGGGTTTATAAGAAACTAGAAAATGGATTGGATCAGGACAAATAGAGCACAGAACTAAACAACAATGAGACATATACTATATTTGCCACCCTAAAGCACAAAAAGCAGGAGTTGGTTTCGCCATTCGCGATTAGACAAGATACTGTGTAGATCGATAGACACCTATCAACGAGCGAGTGTGCATACTCCGCATCAGAGGAAGATTCTACAACACCAGCATTATTTGTGCTTACGGCCTAACAGAGGAAGATACTGATGAGGCCAAGACACTTTCTTCGACCAACTAGACAAGGCATATTCCAAACTTCCTGATTGACCATGTATTATGTGGTACATTTTAAGGTATCGACTGGAAGGCAAAAAATCAACAACAACAAACAAAATTCAACACTGCAGCAATGAACACTGCTACCATGAAACAGCAATATGAGGATATAGGAAGTAGACATTAACGGGTGCTGAGAGCCATGTGTAGAATCTATAAAAGCAGCCTCCACCGAAACAGTTGATATGAGGAAACCTCAAAGGAAGAAGGGATGGCGAGTTGCCGAATATGACAGAGCTGTCTTGGAAAAGGAAGCTCTACATCAGAAAAACCTACAGGTAAATACCCGATCAACCAAAGAGGATCCAAAGAAGAAATGTTGTAAAATTGACAAGACAAGAAAAGTGCTTCGAGAAACAGCAGCTCGAAGAACTGAAATTTCTGATTGATATGATTATAGGAACTTGGTACTATCAACACGTCAACAAACGACGAAGAACTACACTCCGGTGACAAAATGTAAGGACAAGAACGGGGACTTATTAATGAGCAAACAGGAAGTTTTCAAATGATGGGAAGAATTTTTAATATAGCTGCTAAATGGTGTAGAAAACAGTGCCCGCCACAAGCTGAAGAACAACCATCATATGGTTTTCAAAACAATGATGATGTCCCTCCACCTAGAGATGCCAGAAGTGTGGAACATTAGCATCACCTGCCCGGTTTTTAAGAAAGGGGACAAGAGTGATTGTAAGAACTATCGAGACATTAGCCTGTTCAACGTAGCTTCCATTATTGCTCAAGCTTCCATTATTGCTCAAGGCCTGAAACCACACGTTATACGCATTGTCGATCCATCAATGCAGTTTCATGCGCGGGAAGTCGACCACCGATCAACTTTTCACACTCAAACAGATTTTGGAAAAGACACATGAATATCGTCGCATCTAACATCAAAACCTCCAACATAATCTAGCCAAATTCTTGGATATGCCATCAGACGTCGAAGACATATTCCTCGCGAGACGGAAACGAATTCAGTGGGTCAAGTCGTAAAGAAAGAATTCACATTGGCAGTTTCGACCTGGAAATTGTGATATCCACACCTGATACTTGGCTGATACTCATCACCTCTGATGCCTTTGTTCGTCTTTATGCAGACACAAAAGTCCGGATTTTTAGCACAAAGTGAAGGGTCCGCTCAGTACACACTTTGTGCTAATTTTCCGCACTTTTTTGCTAAATTTTAGCACATTTTTCTCTGGGTGTATGTGACCAGAGACATTCCAAAAGTTCTTCTGAAGACGCGTACGACTTGGTTCTTCTGTCCTGGGGACTCTTTCCTCCAGTAATAAATGAAGATTTGGGAGGATTAGGCAATGAAATGTGTTCTGGGAATAAATTCAGACAAGACTGAGTTAGTCATTTTCATTATTAAAGGACCAATTAAATCTTCGACATTCCATCGCTCTGTGGTCAGCGGCTTGTTCTCTCCAATGAAGTTAAATACCTGGTGGTTTACCGCTGTATTCAAAGCTTCTGAGGAGTAGGAACATTTTCACGGATGGTTGTATGACTGACTATGACATTCAGGGCTCTAATTTCAACAGGTCGCTTAGACTACCAATCTTCTGTACGGCCTTCCAAGCTATATGCTATAAAGATGGCTTATGCGGCATTGCTAGAGCTAGGAGCTGAGGATAATCTGGTGGTACTGACAGGCTTCGCTGTGGATATCATCATCATATAAAATCCGACTCTGTCTCAACAACTTCAATTCTGGTAAGGGAATGTGAAGAATTGATGAATTTAATCGGTGGTAAATTTAGTTTGACAATTCTATGGGTACCAGGGCAGTCGAAAATTGCACAAGGATCACCAGCCCACATTTCTTGGGGAGTAAATAATCCTGTTCAAATTTGCGGTATTACGTGGTTTAACAAATGAACGTCACAGTTGGATAATACTTTTTCTATCATAAGGTGGTTTTATTTTTATTGCAGGCAAGGCTTCATTAAAAGGTTCAGAAACAAAAATCGTGTTGCGCCTTTTACAACCAACCAACCTTCAACAATTTGAAATCGATGGAACATACTTCCTTTAGCCGGAAGACTTGGTTTTTTCTTAAGATTTAGGTATTAAAAATTGAGTTTGAAAAAGTTTACGGATAGACGGAAGAAAAAGCAATAGATTCTTTTGGAAAAACAAAAAATTCCTAAAAATACCCTTACCATTACCATTTTGTGTACATTTTGAAAAGAGAGCTTAATATATATTGAAGACCACTATTATACAATTTGTTAAGTATACGCTTTGTATGACCATATACAAAGCATATTTTCAATTGTAAATTTTGTCAAATCCTAACAAGAATTAAGCTCTGAAGAAAGCGTAAGTTCCAAGAATCTTAAAAACATCACAATAATAAAAACTCACCAGCATTGATGGGATAATAAGCTGCTTTCGGAGGATCTAATGTGCTCGCAACATAGTTGATTCCACCATTTCCTGTTATTGGACTTCCTTTGTAGAGCGGATGAGTGCTGGTGGGTGGAAGAGGTGGCATATCTTCTTTTGAGGGTTTTGGGGCAGTAGCTGGAGGTGCCATGTGTTTCACAGGACTATGCATCATACTTTGTTGTTTTGGTGGAATATTTAAGAGGTTCATTTGAGCCTGATCCATCTCTTGTCTTTGTTGATTCCTACGCATCATTTCACCCATCTCCATCATCTTACCGTGTCCTCTGATCTGGGCAGGAGTTGGTTGATTATGATGATATTGGTCCATCATTTGATTGTTATTCGGATACAAAGAATGCTCATTAACATTCAACATACTCTGACTGCTAGTAATACCCATCGATGGCCCCACATTACTGCCGCCTGCGATATTCGGCATTGATGGTGCCATCATTGGATTCATTCGAAGGTTTTGCTGGGACAATTTACCACCTCTATTACCCATTGTCATTGAAGATTGCGGATGCATTTGTTGTTGCTGCTGTTGACCCATTCCATTTAAGTTCGTACTGCTGGCACTGATGTGATGATGTTGGTTTGGGAAATTTGCATTGTTAGTCTGGTAGTAGGATGAAGCTGGGCGTTGATTAGGCATCGATTGATTCAAAGAGTTCGGCATGTGGGACTGTTGTAGTGGTGATTGTTGTTGATGTGGTGCCGTTACTAATAAGTTTCCACTTGAAAGATTCATCATGGTATGTGGTGGCATGGGGGGTCTAATTGTTCGAAAAAAAGAAAACGTTTATTTGTTAAAAGCTTTCATTTCTATTCAATTTATGGTGATTGTTCCTCGAACGACCCTGGACACTTGAATATATTTTTTTCAATTTTTTCATAAAACAAATTGCACATGCATTCACTAAAAAAACCAAGTGCTTCAAGTGCCATCAATTCAAAGATAGACAACGAACAACGAACGAAAACATCAACAGAAAACAGAAACATGAAAAATGAGTGTTGGAAAAAATAATGGTTTTTGGTTGTACGAAATTTTAAAAATCATAAAAAAAAACGTGCTTTCATCAAAATGCTTTTATATTTTTTTTTTGTATTCTTATTAAATTTTTTTTTTTGCTAAAGAGACCCAGTACTCACAACAATTTTTTCCATAACACGTTTTTCACGTTTTAATGGAATGATTCCATAAAGCAACGTTTTCAAGTTGATTTCTTGCCTTTTGAAAATACAAGATTTTGAACAAGATTTTATTAATATANGTATTCTTATTACATTTTTTTTTTTTGCTAAAGAGACCCAGTACTCACAACAATTTTTTCCATAACACGTTTTTCACGTTTTAATGGAATGATTCCATAAAGCAACGTTTTCAAGTTGATTTCTTGCCTTTTGAAAATACAAGATTTTGAACAAGATTTTATTAATATAAAACATATTTTATTTTAAAACTCACCTTTCAGATAAAACGGGTTGATTTTGATTCTGAGCACGGTATACGCTAAGGTTTTGATAGAAACCTTGGTCATTATTATTTATTGCATTTGACGCTGCCGCTAAGCTATGGGTACTACGAGATTTTGAGTTTGACATTGCTGGAAAGAATACAAAAAAAATTGGTGTTCAATTTTTTATTTAACTTGAGAATTAGTTGAAAATCTGTTTTTGATATTTTCTAATACTGTATAGAGGAATGTGTTATATTTTTTAATTATTATTGCTTTCAAAACTTTTCAAAAATTTTAAAAATTACATATGACACCTACAATACTAAACTTTGACAGTTTTAACATTAACAGCTTTAAAAAACGAGTTTAACAAAAACCTTGAAAATGTCACATATTGAAAATGTTTTCAATATTTTTTCGATACTAAAGTTTAAGAAACTCTATTTAAGGAAATAACATTAAGTAAAGTATTTTATTTTTTATTATTTTTAAAATTTCCTCCCTGAAAAGTTCTTTTAAAAGTAGAATTGAATTGGAATTTAGGATTACAATTCAAACAATATTTTTTGAAATTATATTTTAAATAAAAAAATTAATAACTTGAAAACTTGTTTTACATTTTTTAAAACTGAATATTTATCTTCGAATTTGTTTTTATTGTTTATATATATTTTTTAATATTTCATAAATTGATTTAATTAATCATTTAATATATAATTTTTACAACATATATATTTTGAATTTTACAATTCTTAGAATTAAATAGTTTTAAGGAATTATTAAAATTTCAAAACCAAAAATCAGCTTAGAAACAAATTTTTTGAAAAGAATTAATTTAACTTTCAATTTTTTTTTCTTTTGATATAAACGTTAAAAATGTCATCAAATTTAAAACTGTTTTCAATTTTAATTATTAATGGTAATCATTTAATTAATGTAATTATTTACAACAAAAATTTAAGCATTTTGCTTTAACATAAATTAAACAAGATTCTCGAAATTTATTTTTTTGTAAGTGTTACAACTTACAATGTTTTCGAATATATGCAAATTTTGAAAATATTGGTTTTTATTATGGAAATGTCTTAATTTACTAAAATAAAACATTTTGTAGAAGAAAAACCTGATCAAAAAAGCAATTTACCGAAACTTAATTCGAAAATATCGGTTTTTATAATGGAAATGTCTTAATTTACTAAAATAAAAGATTTTGTAGAAGAAAAATCTGATTAAAAAAGCAATTTAACGAANGCAAAATTTATTTTTTTACCCATTTAAAAAAAATCTATTAAAACCTTCCTAATATAAAAATGTTCAAAGTTTGTCTTCTAAACTCCAAATATATAAATATTAATATTAAAAATAATCAAAATGTTTGTGTTAAAAAAAAAAAATAAAACATGATTAAAATTCTCTGAAGCTCAGGATTTTTTTTTCATTTGCTAACTATACTCGTTTAAAAAACCTTTTTAAACCATAACAAGTCTTTTAAATATTTTTTTTTTTAGTATTTGAAGCAATTTTTTTTTTAATAATTTAATTATTTTTGTTTTTTAATATCTCTAAAAATGTGTTGAATTAAATTAATAATTTTATTATCATTGTTTAATTTTGTTTTTAAATTTAAAAAATATAACAAGAAATTACTTTTTAAATTTGATATTTGTTGAAATCAACAAACAAAAATCCATATTTTTAATTTCAATAGTCATGAAATTAATGAGTTATCTCTAAATTTGATTTTTATTTTTATGATTATAACTTTTAATATAAATCAAATTTTTAAAAATAGTTTTAAGTTTTTGCAAATCTATATTTATTTTTGAACATTTTCTAGATTTAATGTTTTTTTTATATTTATTTTTAACTTTTCAAATTAAATGAAGTTTTACAATTTTTTATTTGTTATATTTTAAATCTGAAATGACATACAAAATTAAGTTTAACAAAAGAATTCATTGTTTTTTTTATTTTTTTTTTATTATGTTTTAAGCAATGTTTATGATAATTAATAAATATATAATTATAGTTTTTAAGACATTTTTTTTAATAGATACGATGAGAAATTTATTGGATATTTTAGAATTTTGAATTATAAATACAGAAGGTTCATACTCAATAAAAGTTTTCATGACAAATGTCTCTATTTTCCACATTGTCAAATGAATTCCCAACAAAACTTAAATAGGAAAAGTCAAACAAATTAAAAGTTCAAATACATAAAAAAGAAACTTTCCTGCCTTCCACTATGCCCCTGACATATTCAGTATCTAAAGTGTCATCGCATTCTTATTTTAAAATTTAAACAAACATTTAAACAGGAAAGTTTTTAATTGTTTGAAAAGTAACTGTTATACAAATTTTCAAGCCTTCTTGGTTTGGAACTTTGTTAAATGAAAAATGACGTTGATGTTAATTGCTGAAATTTAATTGTGAATATTATCGAAGCATTATGTAATGTAATTTTAAATGAAAACCAGAAACTTTTCTTTTTTATGAGTTTTGTTGATTTTTTGGATCTATAGTTTGGATTGTGTATTGGGTACGATTAAGGTTTGTGTCTAATTTTTACACAACCACCGCAAGAGGACACTTATCTATTATTTGCCTATGAACTTAGAATCATGTGTGCAACACCTGTAATACGTATAAGCAATCTTAATTAGCTAATTTAACTCCCAAGGCTTTTTTCAAATTATTTCTAAAAAAAAGTTCTATGTATAAATTAAAAATCGAAAATAAATTTTAAATATACAAAATATTAAAAAATGTTTATTTTCAAAAATTAGTATAAGCAACATTTTATTTTGAAAATTAAATAAAATGTCTATCTTTCTAAAAAAGAGTTCTATGAATAAATTAGTAAATTATCACCAGGCAGCGAAACGAAAAAAACTTAAGTCACGAACTCTAGTAAAAAAAAAAAAAACAGAAGAAAAGCATTGCAAATTTACATTTATGAATTCAAAGAAATTATAATATTTTTAAGAAGTAATATTAATTTAAAAAAAATATTACTTCACAAATTAAAAGAAACATCAAAGAATAGTAATTAATTTTAATGTTTGTTTTATTTCCAAGTCTGCCTTACAACTTTAATCAACTTATTTTAATGGGTAGCTTTCACATTCAAATATGAAGCCTACTCAATGTGTGGTCAGAGCTGATCAAAATAATGAGTATGATTAATATTTAAATGTGCTTTACATATTTTATATTTTCTATTTTTAAAATGCATTTGGAAATGTTTCAATACTTATTTCAAAACTTTTTCTAAATGCTCTTTGGATTTATAAGGCTTTTTCGTCTGTCTGTCCATCTAAAGATTAAGGACATTTCTAAAGTTAAACAATAAAATTAAGCCTAGTAAAAGTTTACTTGTAATCCCGAACATTGTTAGGTTTTGTTCGGTTTAGTTGTGATTTTTAGCCAATGAAAATTAAGAAGTTTTAAATATAAAACTTTCAAGAAAGCATTCAGAATAACAGATTTCTTTAGATGAAATTCAATATAATTTTTATTTTCTTTCGCTGACAAAAAGTAGTAAGTTTTAACCATTTTTTATAGTTAATATTCAACTAGTTTTCATATGTAAATTTCATATGTAAAATCAAGCTAAATAATAGTATTGAGCCTCGTAAAACTCTAATCTTGAACCATTTGGAGCTTTGCTCGTTTTAATTGTGATTCTTAGGCAATACAAATTTAGGAGTTTGAATTAACCAATAGGAATTGTTTCATTTTTAAAANTCAACTAGTTTTCATATGTAAATTAAAAATCCAGATAAATAATTGTTTTTATTCTAGTAAGACTCTAATTCGAATCCCGAACACTTTCGAGCTTTGTTCGATTTAGTGGTGATTCTTAGTCAATAAAAATTAAGTAGTCTGAATTAACCAATGGGAATTGTTTCATTTTTATTGTATCGTATAGAGTTTTTCGATTTTGGTTCGAATTACTTTTCTTTTAAATCGTAAAAATAGAAAAATAAATCGGCATTCTTTATGTTTGCTTTTTGTGGATATTATTTCTTATTTTCAGGTTCAATGTCATCGGATGTTATTTCATTTGAAAATTCGGACATAATTTTACTTTTCTTGGATGTATATTTCATTTTTTAGGATCCTAATTCATGGATGCTATTTAATATTTCGAGAAGCCTGTATCTTTTATTTTATCACTTTCTCAAAACCAAACATTTTTAATATTATACTGGACACTTTTAAATGTAATGTTAGATAATATAGCCCAATAGGATATATAGCTGTCATTACTAGACGCCTGTATTTTACAGCTTCTAACTAGAATTGCTTCTCAAAAAAGAAATGGCATTGTCAGGTTTCGAACCTAGCAGTCTAGTGTTTGAGGTTTGAACACATACTCTAAAGACGATAAACATTCAAACATTCTTAAAACTAAACAAACAAAAAAAATATTTAAAAAAACTCACCTATATTACTTCCGGGATTGTGATGTAGAGCAGGTACGGATTTGCTATTCGGTAAGTTATTGCTAGCAATTAAAGGTCCGACGGGTTTATTTAGATCCCTGTCCGACATGCGACGAATGCCTAAAAAATTCGGAAATAAACAAAGAAAACAAAAATACAAATTTAATCACAGAAGTTTCACATGAAAACCATTCAATTAGTTGCGTTAGTTAAGACTTTCTATAAAGAAGCATTTACAAACACTCCAAGAGGCAGTTAGGTGGTGAAGCAAATGAAAAAGTAGGAAGTGAAGCAAATCAAGAAACTATACTCTGTAATGCTTTGCTGGTAAGTATAGAGAGAGAGGGCATACTCAGTCAAGCGCAGTCCATATGATGTAGTAGGGTATTGGATTTGGCTATGGGACAACACGCAAAATCATCGTATCCACGACAACAACACGAGGAGCATGCCAAACAAGAATCACTTCTATGGTATGGTGGCGACTTGTTGGTCTCGAAGTGCTTTTTACTAGTATGACAAGGACTATGACTATGACGACTAAAATCTAGAATGAAATCTCTTCCACTGGTTCCATAAATACCCCACTCTTTCAACTGTCTCAAAACCTTACATTGTTCCTCTTCGTTCAATTTATTTACAGCTACGCATAAATTTGGAGTAGATTTCGAAATAAATTCAGATTGAAAACACTTAGTAGGAAAAGTGACCTGTGACTCAAAAAAGTCAGCCAACTCCCTTACCTTTCCCTCCCCATATTGATTAACAGTTGGTATTGGGCCAGGACCTTCAATCACAATTGACGGCGTATTAAAATATTTCATAGTAGGTCGCATGGACACTTCTGAGGAACTTGAGTATTTTCTTATAGGGGCTGGCACAGCTGACATTGATCTTCGTCGCTTATGCTTTGTCAACAGTGGTGATGTTGAACGTTCTGGGTTCAGTTGACGATTTGGTGACAAGCATTCAACTTCCAGTTCAAGTTCAAGATTCTGTTCATCGAAAATTTGTACTTTAGGTAAAGAGGTGGTTGCATTTGGTGTATAATAGTCATTTGATTCTCGAATGTAATTTCTATTGGTGGTGAAACTACTAATGGCATCCAATGTACTAGATTTTCTACTGAAATGCACATTTTCTCTATCTAATGAAATACTGTTTCTTTTGCAAGGTTCTTCTTCAACTAGATCAAAGCTCACAGTTTTCCTGCAACCCGACGATGATCGACGCTCTGATGTGGATGTAACCATTATTCCACTTTTTGAAGACCGGCTTCGATGGCTTGGAACATAAGCTTCTTCGTTGAAGTCGAAATCTTCGTCTATAAATGGAATCTCCTCTTGAGAGTCCACTATCGAAGCGATTCCATCTTCACTCAAAGGTTGATGGGATTGATAAATTGCTGAAGCTCGACGCATTAAAGTGGAATTAATGGATTGGGCGTCACCTTGATAATCGACTATGATGGGTTCGGCATTGTCGTTGTACTCTTCCACGAAAATAGGCGGATTACAATAATCAAAACGGCTACGGGACGGACTTACACTTTCATCAAGCATATATACTAATGAAGCACTACGTGCTATGGGTCGGGTGTCTCTATAACGAGGGTCAATATGCAGCTGATGACCTTGAGCGCATAGCACTTCCTGAAGATCAGACGCACTCAATCGACGCCTTGGATAATCGCTGTATTGCACGGGTTCGTATAGATACTGATTTATGGTCTCTTCGGACATAGAGTTATAATAATAGCTTAATGGCACTTCAGGCTCTTCTACGAAATTTAATCAAAATACATAATACATAATATTCAACCATTACCAATACCAAGTACAAAAAAGCAGCATGTGGAGGAAATCTCTTGTTAGCTTATTCAACTACATTACTTGTTAGCAGCGGGTTAAAATTATTGTCAATCAACACTAAAACTTACCTCGTTGCATTAATGGGCTTGGTTGCTGGAGAAGTTTAGCCAGGCCATGATAAATCGCCCCTTGCTTAGCTACTTCAAGAGTCACCACAGCGTCAGTTCGAACTAGATAATCAGCAGCTCTGTGAAGTTTTTAATATTTTATTTTATTGTAAATTGAGGTTCAGTTTAATGGTTGTTAGGTATTTTGTGTTTTGAAGGGAAAGCACAATTGTCTTTCACTCTGACTCTATTTTGCGGTTTTCTAGGAAATAAAACGAAATTCAACAACAAAATGTTGAGGGTTTTAAGATTTTCTAAACTAAAAGAAAAAAAGCTTCCAGATTCTAGGGAGTCTGATATTTTCCACTGAAACCGGAACAGCCTACCAGTGCAAGAGCTTTCTCAATGCAAATATTACTAACAGGGTGCTTCAGCTGAAGTGGAAAACATCAGATTACGAAAGCTTGAATATCTATGGTTGGTCTATGGTTAGATCTTCAAAATACATCGCATGAACAACGTTTACACCTTAAAATCTGCGTTGCAAAATATTAACCGCAGACAGACGGAAAAAGCTAATATAGTCTGAGTCTGATATTTTCCACTGAAACCAGAACACAATGTTGAAGAGCTTCAAAGAGCTTTCTCAATGCAAATATCACTAACAGAGTGCTTCAACTGAAGTGGAAAACATCAGATTCCGAAAGTTTGAATATCTATGGTTAGACCTTCAAAATGATACATCGTAAATACAACGTTTACATCTTCAAATCTGCTTTGCTAAATGTTCACCGCAGACAGACGAAAAAAGCTAATATAATCTGAGTCTGATATTTTCCACTGAAACCGGAACACCCTATTAATGCAAGAGCTCCAAACAGCTTTCTCAATGCAAATATTACTAACAGGGTGCTTCAACTGAAGTGGAAAACATCAGATTCCGAAAGTTTGAAGATCTATGGTTAGACCTTTAAAATGATACATCGTATGTACAACGTTTACACCATCAAATCTGCTTTGCAAAATGTTTACCGCCGACAGACGGAAAAATCTAATATAGTTTGAGTCTAATATTTTCCACTGAAACCAGAACACCCTGTGCAAGAGCTTTCTCAATACAAATATTACCAACAGGGTGCTTCAACTGAAGTGAAAACATCAGATTCCGAAAGTTTGAATATCTATGATTAGACCTTCAAAATGATACATCGTAAATACAACGTTTACATCTTCAAATCTGCTTTGCTAAATGTTCACCGCAGACAGACGAAAAAAGCTAATATAATCTGAGTCTGATATTTTCCACTGAAACCGGAACACCCTATTAATGCAAGAGCTCCAAACAGCTTTCTCAATGCAAATATTACTAACAGTATGCTTCAACTGAAGTGGAAAACATCAGATTCCGAAAGTTTGAAGATCTATGGTTAGACCTTTAAAATGATACATCGTATGTACAACGTTTACACCATCAAATCTGCTTTGCTAAATGTTTACCACAGACAGATCGAAAAATCTAATATAGGTCTGAGTCTGATATTTTCCACTGAAACCGGAACACCCTGTTGAAGAGCTTTCTCAATGCCAATATTACCAACAGGGTGCTTCAACTGAAGTGAAAAACATTAGATTCCGAAAGTTTGAATATCTATGGCTAGACCTTCAAAAGATACATCGCATGTACAACGTTTACACCTTATAAGATCCGCAGACAGATGGAAAAAGCTAATATAATCTGAGTCTGATATTTTCCACTGAAACCGGAACACCCTATTAATGCAAGAGCTCCAAACAGCTTTCTCAATGCAAATATTACTAATAGTATGCTTCAACTGAAGTGGAAAACATCAGATTCCGAAAGTTTGAAGATCTATGGTTAGACCTTTAAAATGATACATCGTATGTACAACGTTTACACCATCAAATCTGCTTTGCTAAATGTTTACCACAGACAGATCGAAAAATCTAATATAGGTCTGAGTCTGATATTTTCCACTGAAACCGGAACACCCTGTTGAAGAGCTTTCTCAATGCCAATATTACCAACAGGGTGCTTCAACTGAAGTGAAAAACATTAGATTCCGAAAGTTTGAATATCTATGGCTAGACCTTCAAAAGATACATCGCATGTACAACGTTTACACCTTATAAGATCCGCAGACAGATGGAAAAAGCTAATATAATCTGAGTCTGATATTTTCCACTGAAACCGGAACACCCTATTAATGCAAGAGCTCCAAACAGCTTTCTCAATGCAAATATTACTAACAGTATGCTTCAACTGAAGTGGAAAACATCAGATTCCGAAAGTTTGAAGATCTATGGTTAGACCTTTAAAATGATACATCGTATGTACAACGTTTACACCATCAAATCTGCTTTGCAAAATGTTTACCGCCGACAGACGGAAAAATCTAATATAGTTTGAGTCTAATATTTTCCACTGAAACCAGAACACCCTGTGCAAGAGCTTTCTCAATACAAATATTACCAACAGGGTGCTTCAACTGAAGTGAAAACATCAGATTCCGAAAGTTTGAATATCTCTGTTAAGACCTTCAAAATGACACATCGTATGTACAACGTTTACACCTTCAAATCTGCGTTGCAAAATGACGGAAAAAGCTAATATATAAGGATATTAAAAACTGATCCACTTCATATTTTAACAACCTTTAAACTCTATTTTAGAAAATTATAACAATAACAAAAAAACAAACCTCTCTTGAGTGATTCCAATTAAACTTTGTCCATCTACTCTCAGTAATTGATCTCCAGCTTGAAGTCTTCCATCAGCATCGGCAGCTCCTCCAGGGACGACACTCTTTATATAAATACCAAGTCGTTCTTGACCAGCTCCTTTGGCAGCAACAATAGACAAACCCATACCATTGGCGTTCTTGTGAAGTTTTATAATTTGTACTTCAGGTGGTGATAATTTATTAGACATTGCACTTGGCGAACGCGTCTAAAGTAGATTGGAAAATATTAGAAATTTGAAACCATACCATAAACCTTCAACTCACATTAAACTGATGCATGTAAACTGTCCAAAGACCAATACTGCTTGGTTGAGCTGCTAATCTACACATTCCAGCGGCTTGAAGAGGATTCAGGAAATCCACTAAGCCTGATGGAATTCCGCGAACAACGTCACAACTAAAACCGTCGTCAGGTAGGAGTAATGGCAACTGAAGCTCCGTCGATTCTTCCAATCGAATTTCTCGACCATCAGCTCTGGTTAATTCATCTGCAACCGATTGAGCCATTCGAACTGCTGTATCTATCAAATTTCGAGAAAAATTCTCTTCTGGTAAAAGGGCTGACATTTGCAAAGAATTCAATCGGAAGCAAGAACATGCTAATTGATGGATTTCATCTACTGAATTTTTAGGTGCCTGTTGGAGGAAAAAGAAAATTTCTTTAAATTGCTTTCAAAGGTAGGAATTTTGTTTTGTATCTCCGAGATAAGATGTCCTGCAGTTTCATTGTTCTTTCAGTTTCTTTGAAAATATTTTTCATTGAAATTAGTGGAATATAATAGTCTCCTAACTCTAGGTGAACTGAACAAAACAAATGGGCACAGTTATTTTAAAATTCCATGGTTTTCAAATGTCTTGCTTTGTATCACCGAGATAAGATGTGCTGCAGTTTCATTGTTCCTTCAGTTTCAAGAAAATTCTTAAGAAACATTACAAAGGAAATTCTCACCTAAAACTACACAAATACCTGAAATTTCTTTATCCACTTGAAGTCATGGCTGTTAAGAATAATTGTTCAAAGTCCTTTTATCAACATTTTAAAATGGAATGACTGGTAAATTATACATCTTAAGTGTCACTATTAATAAGTGTTCACAAAATTTGTGTTCTTGTTTTGTATCTCCTAGATAAGATGTTCTACAATCCAATTGTTCTTTTGGTTCTTATAAAAGTATTTCAAAAAAATTCTTAAGAAAAATTACCGCTGAAATTCTTTTCAACTAAAACTATAGCAGCTTCTACACTTAATAATGAAATATTATAGTATTGCAACGACCTTCCATCCAAAAAGATAGCTGGAAGACAGTAGACAAAGCAATGGTGTACTATAAATCTAATTACAGAAAATTTAAATAAGAAAGTTCACAAATCCGATTATTGTTCTCATTTCATTTTATAAAAAAAAACTAAATTACAATTAAACTGCCTTGGTAAAATGTACAATATGTACGCAGTAATTGAAAATCATGACCAGATGCCACATGATTGCACAAAAGGATGTGGAAATTATCAGGAAATCCTGTTCCTGCAGTTTAGACATTATTTCAGATTCTGCTTTATCTAACAATGCTACACTGATTTCAACGCCACGAAAATAGTTTCGAAATTCTAGATTTTATAACGAAGGATGATTGTAATAACACTTCGATCAAATGTAAGAATTTCAAACAATGGAATTGTAAATTAAACTGGAAACCCCACAAGAATTCTTTTAATATTGAAATAGAATTTTTTAAATGATTAAATAAAATATACAAAACTATAAATTAGAGTTAAAGGTTTCTCTTTTGATTTTTGATTGAATTTCAATTAAATTTGTATTTTTTTAAATTTAATTTAATAAATTTTGTTTAGTTTTAGAAGCTAAATTTAAAAAGTAAAGTTTTGAAAACATTTCAAGATATAACATTCCTGAACCATATTCTTAAAAATTGATATTTCAAAAATATTCTTTTCTCAGGGTATATTTATTGCTTTATTTTTTAGACTTAGACTTTAAACAAACTTAAAAAATCGATTTAGCAGGACAGGTTTCGAACCTAAGTTTTAGATTTTTTTTTCTTAATATGGACGAAAATAAATAAAATTTTCGTTGGGTCTTTCAAAATTTGTTACATCGTACACCCAGTAACCAAAACCAGTCGCAAGACTGTCATATGATAGTCGTGCGACATAGTTGTCGCGAGAATCGTCTATAACTAAGACGACATAATGATATCACAAAGTGTATCACAAATATGTCTTTGCTCAGGCGCGAAGTGACACTTCTCATGATGACGTCCAAAAATTCAACAATGTAATAACTTTTAAGAGAGTCTCTGTGACGACCTTGCTATATATTCATTTCACTTTGCGAATGTGACGACATGATCTTTCGCTTGCATGATCTTTTTTTTGCGGAGCCTCGTCATGCATGCGCCAAACATGGCCCAACCATCGAACTTATTGCTTTTTAATTCGTTCCACGATAGTATCGCCATTATAAAACTGATAAATCTCTCATTTCTTTCACTGTAGATCATTCTCAACACTTTTCTCTCAAAAACACCAAGCAGTTGTCTGTTTGCCCCTGATAAGGATGAGTGTCTTCGGGATGACCAGTTGGTTCATTGCAGTGTTTGGCTCGCATCTCTAATGATGTAGTCGTAGGCTTCTTTAAAATCTATGAACAGGTGGTGGGTGTCAATCTGGAATTCTCTGTCGTCAGGTAGTATATCCAACTCACACGAAAGAAAATTTCTTACTAAAAATTATGACATGTGCACTGAGGATCAAACTCAGAATCGTCAGACTGGAAAGCGAGATTGCTAGCACCTAAACCAACCAACTACACACCATACATTCAGTGCTTATCCATTCCGCTATAGTATATATCGCCCTTCCGTCTCCTATTCTGGACAATTTTGAATCGCGCTTCTTTGAGCGCAGTAATATCAGCGTTGTAATCAGTTAAAGTATCTAATAACTCCTCTTTTCCACCTGGATGCAGTAGAGTGAGGATGTTCAATGTACATAGTCGTATCTCATTATCCACAGGACTTTTCCGGGTCGCTTATTACAAATCCAATTGATACGATGTTCATTTCCTTAGCAGTCTATTTCTAGAGTCCCCTCTTGCTGGGTGCATTGTTGAGACGGGTCACCTTCGTTGGTGTCTTTGCGCTATCCGTCTAATGACGGGAAGATATAAGTGAGCACTACCACACGTTTACAACGTAGATAGGGTTAGCATGGTCCGGGGGACTTTGTCATAAGCAAGCCTACCTTCATAGCAAATGAATCGTTCAAGGCATCCCACCATCCGCTGCCTGTGGACCCGCCCGGTAGCTATGCCAAGCCATGTTACCTCTCGAGAGCACTTCATCGGAGAGGATAACTCCAGTAAGGCTATCAATAAGATGAGTAACATCTAGTAACGGTGTGACGAAGATGTCTCATACGTGTACTTGGGGGATACTCTATCGGAAAGTTCAGATTCAACATCACGGTTATCAGTAGAGCTCTAGATCTATGGCGAGTGCTCTAGATCTCAAGGGCATACTCTTCCGGCAGACATCAGTAATCTAATAAGTCTTTCAGTGGAAAAGAGAAAAGAACTCATAAACCGAGATTTGCTGGCCCAAATAATTTAACGTAAATAGTCACATGGTTCAGCTACACAAAAAAAATTAAGTAGTAAAATTTACTACAAAACTTATAGTAGATTTTATCGTGTAGGAAATTTTACTATATTAGTAAAAATCCCTGTTTTAGGTAGTCATATTCACTACGCAAGTTAGAGTTATTAGAAAAATATTTAATTAGAGCTCATTTGTAGTAAAAAATTGTAATAAAAAACTGCTAGCACAGAAATACCTTAAATAACCAATTTTTAGTAAATATTACTAAGCGAAATGTTTGTTTATCGTTCAGTCATGAGTTCAAACCCAGATGATGATAGTTTTTTTCGTTTTACTACAAAAAGTAGTAAAGTTTACACTTCTTGTTCAGACCTGGGTTGAAAATAAGACAATGTCTTTTTTTTTTGTTTTCTTTTTTACTACAAAAAGTAGTAATATTTACAATTAGGTAGAAAATTCTTCTATCATACCCGCTCCAGTTGAAATCCAAGCATTATAATTTTTTGCATATATGTTTCTGATTGTGACTATGCACTTTAAGATGTTGGAACTTTGTCGAAGTTAAAGTGTTCGAGTTCAAAGCCTACCACAACCACAGTATAGAACATAGTAAGTAACATAGAACCCCTGGAGAACTAGGAATTAAAACAGTTTCTTGAGACCCAAGGGCTCCACAGAGAAAGGTTTGGCATGGATTCGGCGGACAAGCTCAGAAATAGAAGCATCCTTCTTCCCTCAGTGGAGGAAGACTATACAAGTTAGGAGAGAAGACTTTGCTAATAAGAAAAGAGGTCTGATGAGGCTATCAAAAAGAAGCTTGCAAAGGTGTCTATCGACTTCACGATGACCTGCAGTTAGTAATACTAATACAAACTGCGGTCGTTTTCAGGCTTGAATTCAATCGGACAACCCAAGACCTGAATTTGGGTTCCCAAATCCTTTACGACAGCTGAAGTTATATCATAGGGCTTCTCTTCAATCAGAATAAGGATCTGTACTAAATGATCAGTATCTAAGGTTTGAGATAAGGAGCTCGGTTCCATAAAGACAACTTCGAAGAGAGGCAGCTGCATTAAACTTTTTATATTCCGAATTGTATAGGTTTAGAGTAATTATTCCTGGTTTTTCTGGTACTTGTTCTTAATATTATAATTATTGAAGGTGTTTATTGTTTAGCTGAAGCTATGAACTGTGTCTTGAATCTGCGAACTCTTATATATCATTTTGACTATATAGCCTTCTACTAAATTCTCGAAATTATGACAAAACTTTGAAATATTTCTCTTATTCTTCATTAAAAATATATTGACCGAAGGTAGAAAGCTTTTGAATCTTGTGTACGTATAAGCGAATTGATTTCTAGTCCAACGATTTCTGGTCAAAATCCCGTCATAGTCTTTAATTTTTATATCTATAAAATTCTAAAATAAAATACACGAATTGAATGCACAAGCAATAGTAAAAAATAGAAAAAAAGAGAGAGTCTTTTTTCGCTTTCCTCTTTCTGCGAGAGTCGATCAGCTGTTCCTCCTGGTTTGCGTAATACGCGCGATAATATTTTTAAGTGGATAATAATTACCTATTATGTTCGGGAGTCGTTTTTGTGTGTTCACTTTCACAATCAAAAACAAACAGCTAATTTCAAAATCAAAACAAAAATTCAAGAAATAAAAAAATTCATACCTGCAAAAACTGAGCACACTGATTAATTTTAGCTAAATGACAATCCGCCGCTAACTCCAGACCCTGTCTTTCAGCCCATGTCTCCAAAAGTTGAAGTCTCTCAGTCATAACTTTGCCCCATTCCGCCGTGCACATATGGGAGTTGGTAACAATCTTTTAGAGAAAAAATCAATAATTATCACAAATATTCTAATAAAACTTACTGTATTAAAACAAATAACATTGATGTAGTGGAATAGTTGCGAGAACAACTGAATTGTTAGTGCTGCGTTTACTCTACACCTTCTTAAAAGCGCCATGACGGAGCCCAATACAGTCAACACCAAACCAGCTGCTGAATCGTGATCTATCGTTTCAGAGATAAATTGATTCAACGTTTGGGACAACTCCATTCGGAAGCAATTCACTAGATTACGGAAAGCGGTCTGTACACTCTCTGCTAAAACTTCCTGAGCCTGTATACTAAATGCACTAATATGTCTATCGGACTTCAAGAAGTGCAGAAACTCTGAGCTGTTGGCCATCCAAAAAGCGAGAATTCTAGGATCTGTAAATTGATCTTGGACTGTCGAATGGATCAAACTGGCTACATGATGTAAGAATATGGTTAGTTTATGGGCACGTTCTGTTGGTTGCAGTTCAGGACGATAGTGGGTTGAGGCCCGATATCTCGCACACAAATACAGTGAATAAACTGGAGCTAATTTGAATACAGGAGCATTCACATCTAAATCGATTATCACTTGTCGAAGGAAGTTATCCTGATATGTTTCTGGGAATTCGAGGACGGCTGGAAGAATCGGTTCCTGGCCTTGTTGGATTTCGATCGGATATTTTTGTAGCCTGGAAAATAGAAATATGTGTTAGGTTTTTTATGTGGAGCACATTTGAGAAGGTGCTTCCTTGTTAGTTTTTTTCAGGGAGTTATTTTCAAGTAGAATGTTATCGTATGGTTTATAAGAAATAACTCGTAGTTCTTGAAAGTATCCTTTTATTTTTCTTGTTTTTTTTAAAGTGTAATAATTTTTGAACTCTTGTAGGGTTTTTAAAAAGACGATTCAAATTAAAAATGGGAATTAATAATACCTAACAAACAAATAAGTTCTATGTTTAAAAATTCTAAAATTATTATTGTAAAATGCCAATTATCATTTAGAATTAAGCATTTTTTTTTAAATTAAATTTTAAGAAAATACTTATTTTTTTTTAATTAAAAATTTTCAGACATTAAAATTTAATTTTAAGATCTACAATTACAAAAATACAAAACTTTGAGGAACTGAACCTAGAACATAAGTTCCGCTTTCAACAATGTGATAAATATTAAGATAAAACAAATCTTGAATTTTATAATTATAATTTTGAAGAAGTTGTAACTCAATTTAATATTATTCAATTTTTATTTATTTTATTTGCTTAATTATTTTTTAATTAAATTTTGTTGGTTTTTTATTATTTTTGACTCACTTTTTTATTAACTCTGTATGATTTTTTTTTTTTTTAAAATATGTTAGTTATTAGTTTTTGTTGTTATTTTCTTTTGGTTTTGTTTGATTTTTTTATTTTGTAGAAATATTTATTTATTTTCTTTTGCTTAATTATTTTGTATTGTTTTTTAAATTTTATTTATAAGTTTTGCTTATTATTTTATTTATTTTTGTTTGTAGAAATTATTTTTTATTTAAATTTTGTAATTGATTCGCTTTTATGTTTAATCTGTATAAATTAAGTATTTTTAATAGTAGTTTTTATATAAATTATAAATTATTTTATTATATTATATGTTTATATTATTTTGCTCAGTTATTTGTTATTTATTTTTATATTTTGAAATTTTTTTAGCCTTTGTTTTTTTTTTTTTTTTATTTTTTTTTTTTTTTTTNNTATTATTTATTGTCTATTATTTTTTATTTAACTCGTAGTTTTTGAGATAGTAGTTTTTTATATTCTTATTATTACTATTTTTTTTTTTTTTTTTTTGGTTTAAAAACATTTTTAACTCCTGTAGGGTTTTTAAAAAAACGACTCAATTTTAAAATGAGAATTAATAATATCTAACAAACAAATAAGTTCTATGCTTAAAAATTCAAAAATTATAATTGTAAAACGACAATTATCATTTAGACTTAAACATTTTTTTCAAATTAAATTTCAAGAAAATAATTTTTTTTTTTTTTTAATTAAAAATTTTTAGACAATAAAACTTAATTTTAAGATCTACAATTAAAAAAATACAAAACTTTGAGGAGCTGAACCTAGAACATAAGTTCCGCCTTCGACAATGCGATAAATATTAAGTTAAAAACGAAATATTAACGCAATTTAATATTATTCAAATTTTATTTATTTTATTTGCTTAATTATTTTTTATTTAAATTTTGTTGGTTTTTTATTATTTTCGAATCACTTTTTTATTAACTCTGTATGATTTTTTTTTAAATATTTTATTTATTAGTTTTTGTTGTTATTTTCTTTTGATTTTGTTTATTTTTTTTTAATTTTTTATATGTTCAATTTATTAGAATTTTATAGATTTTTTTATTTTGGAGAAATTATTATTTATTTTGTGTTGCTTAATAATTTTTTTTTAAATTTTGTTGTATTTTTTAAATTTATTTTTATGTTTTACTTTGTGTTGTGTTTTTTTCTTTTTTTTTTATTTTTATTTATTAGTTTTGATGTGGTTTTTTTTTTAGTTTTATTTGATTTTTTTTATTTTGTAGAAATTATAATTTATTAAATTTTTTAAGTTATGTTTTATTTTTCTACGAGCTTTTTTTTAATATTTTTGTTTTACTTTTTTGTTTGCGCTGTATTGTATTTTTTTATTACTTTATTTTTTAATTTTTGTAATTTTTTTTTGGATAATTATATTTTAATTTTGTTAAATTATTTTTATTTTACTGTTGTTTCTTTTTTATATTTTGTGTTTTTATAAATTGTGTGTTTTTTTTTAATTGCATTTATTAGTTTTTGTTGTTATTTTCTTTTGGTTTTGTCTGATTTTTTTATTTTGTAGAAATATTTTTAAGTTTTGCTTCTTATTTTATTTATTTTTGTTTGTAGAAATTATTTTTTATTTAAATTTTGTGATTGATTTTTTTTTAATTTAAATTTTGTAATTGATTCGCTTTTATGTTTAATCTGTATCAATTAAGTATTTTTTAAAAATTACATTTATTAGTTTTTTGTAGTTTTTTTTTTTTGTAAAAGTTATTATTATTATTTTGCTTGATTATTTTTTATATAAATTTTTTTGTTTGTTTATAATTTTTTTGTGTATTTTTGATTCGCTTCTATGTTTAATCTGTATAAATTAAGTATTTTATTATATTTTGCTTCACTTTAATGTTTAAAACTGGATACATTTTTTAGTGCTTAATTATTATGTTTAGATTTTTTGGGCTTTTGTGCTGTGTTTTTTTGTTGTAGTTTTTGTTGTTATTTCCTTTTGCTTGATTATTTTGTATTAAAATTAAAGGTTTTGTCTAATTTTTTGTAGAAAATATTATTTATTTCGCTTAATTACTTTTTATTTAAATTTGGTTTTTATTATTTTTATGTTCAACTTTGTATTGTGTTTTAATTTTATTTATTAGTTTTTGTTTGTTATTTTATTTGGTTTTTTTTTTTTCTTGTTTAGAAATTATTATTTATCTTATTTCGCTTAATTATATTTTATTTAAATCTGATTGTTTGTTATATTTTGTTTTGTGTTTTTATTATTTAATATGTTTGATTTATTTTTATTTTTAACTCAGTATAGGTTTTGTTTTTTTTGTAGAAATTATTATTTATTTTGTTAATAATTCTTATTATGTTTTTGTTGTTTTTTTTATATTTTTGATTTACATTAATGTTTAACTTTGTATTGTTTTTTTGTTTTTAAGCTTATTAGTTTTTGTTCTTATTTTCTTTTGGGTTTGTTTTTTTTATTTTGCAAAAATTATTATTTTTTTTTATTATTTTGAATTAATTTTTGATTTATTTTATATTAAAGTTAAATTTTTGTTTTTTTGTTTTTGTTTGTTTGATTTTATTTTTTTTTTATTTTTATTAATTATTATTTATTTAAATTTTGTTGTTTGATTGTATTTTTTTTACATCTATATTTTGGAGTTTTTTTTATATTTTTGATATAATTTTATTCTAATTTTTTTTAGTATTTTCAGCATTCATTTTTTGTTAATGGTTGTTGGTATTTGAATCTTCATTGTTTTTTTATTTGATTTTTTCTTCATTTGTATTTAGATTTTTGTTATATTTCTGTTTAATGTTTCGATTTACTTTTATTTTATTTTTTTGATTTGATCTAGTTTTATTTGTTTCCTCTTAATTTTTTAGTAGTTTTAGTTTTTTAAAGTATAAACTTATTTTTTTATATGTTTTTCGAAATTTTAATATATGTAATTATCTTTAGCAAGTTTTATTTACTGAATTCTTTTTTAAAAGAATAAAGGACTCATTTCAAACTGTATTCTGGGAAAACTTCACTCCTCTTAATATTCCCCGTTCAACAATATCCACATTGCATATAAAAAAAATCTATAAAGATATTAAAGTTCTAGAAACAAAAATCACCAAAACCAAAATATTTGGGAAAACTTTAAATTGTAGAATAATATTAAAAATTAAACTGATTTTTCCAACTTCCTTATAGATTGTAAGATTGCACTATTGAACGCCAAATTTTATAACGTAGGCTTAAATCCTCTAAGATTTTTTTAATGTTTTTTTTTTAATTGTAGATTTTAGAATTTCAATCTTTCAAAAAATCTAATTTTAAAAAATACTGTCTTTTAGCATTTTATTTTTGAAAATTTATGATGTATGATTTTTTTTTTTTTAGATTTTAGAAAATACAATTTTTTTTAACATTTTAATTTAGAAAATTTTAGAAATTTATTATGTATAATTGATGATAATAAATGTTTTTTTATTTTGAGTTTCCCTGACTTTTTGTTAGTTTTAGAATTCTCTATCTTTAAGAATGGAAAACAAATATTAACTGAATGATCTAGGGAAATTTGTTAATGATGTTGACCGAAATTCCCTGAATTGTACCTGATTTGTGAAAACAGTGTTCAATTGAAAAATATAATATTTTAGTGAGGCCTATATTTATATACAAGAAACGACTTTTTTTCAAGACGTTAAAAAATTAAAGAAAAATACTATTATTTAAAGTAAAACCGTTACGAGTTATTTCTTCCTTAATATACATTCCCAATAAAACCTAATTAAAAACATTTACGTTCAAAAGAAAAAGAATACCCGTCACCAAAGATACTTTAAGACCTCCACCAAATAAGACAATTTTACTTCAAAGAAGACATATTTTATTTACAGAAAATCCTTAAAAACAAAATTAACACCAAATAAAGACAATCACTTAGTATAAGGCACTAACATACAAAATGAACTAACACATAAATAATTAAAAAAAAAAATATGATAAAAAAATGAGGGTTAATGTATTCCTTAGTTAGTGACACTAACTTAGTATGAGAGTGCATTTGTGTGCATGAAGGATTATAGGCGGATAGGCTAAGAGGATTAGATTGTTAAGTTTTACCTTGATTCTTGAGTAGATCCTCCAGATTTATTACTACCTATTGATTTGGTTTCGGTCTCGGCTGTAGTAGCACCATCTACCAAGCTTGGGTCGTATGTGAACTCTGTTTCTTTTAACCGTCCTTGGCCGTCTAGATGGACTTTTGTCTTGTCCTCTATTGTTGTGATACTTCCATTGCCATTGTCGTTCTTCATGGTCTAAAGGTTTTATGTAATTTTCAATGTGAAGGATGATTGGAAGAAAGACGAGAACAAAACGATAAACTTACCCCACTGCTTATGTTGCCATCATCGTCATTCCAAGAGCCTGGACTTTGTGGTGATCGACTGGTTGTTTTTTTTGTGTGTATTTGTTAATGAATGGATTTTGGTGGTTTGATTGTGTGTGTGTGTGTGATTTATGCAGTTAAAACAACACAACATTTTAATTAACATAAAAAAATAAAAATAAAAACATTAGCATATAAAAAGCGACTCACAAACAACATATTTTTTGACAACAACTTTTGAGAGACTTATTGGTTTTTTATTTATTTTCTTCTTGACACATTACGGAAAGCAGGAGGTACAGCTGATTGAGGCTCTCGCGCAATGATAAGAGATTGCATTAGAGCGNTAAAATAAAAACATTAGCATATAAAAAGCGACTCACAAACAACATATCTTTTGACAACAACTTTTGAGAGACTTATTGGTTTTTTATTTATTTTCTTCTTGACACATTACGGAAAGCAGGAGGTACAGCTGATTGAGGCTCTCGCGCAATGATAAGAGATTGCATTAGAGCGTGAA
Organism: Megaselia abdita; assembly: GCA_001015175.1. Taxonomy (NCBI): domain Eukaryota; kingdom Metazoa; phylum Arthropoda; class Insecta; order Diptera; family Phoridae; genus Megaselia; species Megaselia abdita. Next base: position 34,807 of record JXPG01013774.1, read on the forward strand.
TTAAATTCGTGTGTTTTATTTAATTTGGGTCATTCTGATTGTATTCTGAATAAACTTACATCGATTTTATTGAATTTAGTAAAAAACACCAGAAATTTGTATTTTTTTAGTTCAAATTTGATAAAAACTTCTTAATTTAGGCAATTAAAAGACTTTCTAAAAGAAAAGTTTCGTTAAAAAGGCAATTTAAAGAAGTAGATTTTTCGGCACAAAAAATCAAATAGGGGTACCTCTTTGCATTTTTACAAAAATATGCGGAAAAAAAAGGTTTCGTTTTTTGATGGAAACTTCTTAATTGAATAAATTAAAAGACTTTGTAAAAGAAAATAGGGAAGGAAATTGATTTTTTTTGTCAAAAAATCACAAATTGAATTTTTTACAAAATTATGAGGAAAAATCAAACTTTTTCAATGGAAATTTTCGGCACAAAAAATCACAAAGGGGTACCCCTTTCCATTTCTTCAAAAATATTTATTCTTTATTGAATAAATTAAAAGACTTTGTAGAAGAAAAGTTGGAAGGAAATTGATTTTTTCAGCCCAAAAATCTCAAATTGATTTTTTTACAAGATTCTGATGAAAAATCATACATTTTTTAATGGAAATTTCTTAATTTAACCAATTAAAACATTAGAATAGCCTAAGATTTTCATAACTAAAATGTAAAACAAAAAACGGAATGTTGTATAACTTAACGTCTATATCGCCTCCTGGTGTTGACAAACTGAAATTCTATATTAGTGTTATTCCAAGTATATAAAAAGAACTGCGGAACAGCTTGAGAGCATTTAAAAATAAACCCTTTATTAAAAGCGAAGTCAAATGAACGTTTTTCCCACCCAATAAGTGCTCTTCTTATCCTTTATAAAAATCGCTATTGGAGATGGCCACTTAAGTTTTCTTAAAGGTTACTCGTCTTTCTAAAAGATGAGTTCGTCCAAACAAAAAAAAGAAAAGACTTTTATTTTTAATCAAGAGCAAAAAAAGGAAGACGTTGAACCATCATTTTATGCTGGGGTTTTAGATGACCATTAAAAGGTAATGAGATGATTCTCTTGGTGATTAGGGCGTTGAAATTTTCATCCTTAAGAACACGCTAATTTATTTCAATGAAGAGGTTAACTATTTTATCCTAATTTTCTTTTGATCTCATTGTCTTAAAAAATACACTGAACATAATTTTCACCCAAAAAGTTGTTGCCTCTAATCTATTAAACATTTACAAAAGAACAATTAATTAATGAAAAACTTACCTTTCATATAAACAAGCTGAGTCCAGTTGGGATTGCGATAACGCCAAATTGTACCTTCCATCCATTGGAGAATCCATAAAACGGTAAGAAGCAACTCTTCCGAACATCACAACTGAGCCGTTCTGAAATTATGAAAAACAGAGAAAAACACTTTAAAACTTTTTCGCGCTTCCGATGTATTTTTAATGTTTTCTGAAAAATTATGATTGATTTCGGAATACTCCGTCGAGTAACGAATTCATTCAGCTTTTAATTTTATGTGTTTTGTTTTGTCTTCAGGGGAAATTGGGGCAGGAGATTACAGGTTTTTTATAGAGTGGACTGTTTTTTTGTGTGGATTTTAGGGTTTACGGTTTCTCTGTATAAATGAGTGGTTACAGAATTGACCAACTTTTTAGGTATAGATATTTTGAAACGCGAAATAGGCTACTTTTCGTAACTTACGTTATATTGAAATTTTTGTATAGAAGCATTGAAAATATGGGCATCGTTGGAGGTGAAAGAAATAGGCAATTTTTCGTAACCTTTTTGATGAAGACTCTTAAAATATTTTTGAAGGTATTTTTACGCAATATTTTGCATAGATTGACTTAATAATATTTTTTATTATCACCCATTTACAATTATGTTAAGTATACGCAATGATGACTTAACGTATTACATTCAAAAAAGTTTCCAATCCAAATAGGTAATATAAAACAATATCAGTAGTCTTGTTAATAAAACAAGTATTAAAATATTAATTAAAAATTCTAAGATTGCTTATTAAATAAATTTATTAATATTTAAAAAAAAAATATTCACAAAAAAACATTTTGTTTTAGAATTTTGAAAACAAATTTGTAAATTTCATTTTCTAAGCCTTTCTAATTCGAATATAAGAACTTATTTTGAAGCTTCATTTCAGATATGTTCATCAATTAAATAAATTATTAATTTTTTTATTAAAAATAATTATACAATAAAATATTTATTTATGTACTGCAGGACATACACTGAAAAAAGTGTAGGAGTTTTACCTACAATACGTGTAAATCAAATAAGATACCCACAAAAATAGGAAAAATTCTTACATTTGTAGAATTAATATATTTTTCTAATCCTACTTTCTGTAATAGGAGAAACGTAAACATCTACATACATGAGTAAAATAATTACATTTATATATTAAAAATTCAATCCACAAAAGTAGGAAAAATACCTACGCTTCGTAATAAGAAAAATAGCAACAAATGTGAGATGAACTCCTACCTACACTTCAAATAATGTGGGTAAAATACTTTCAAATGTTGGAAAAATTAGAAAAGCATATCGTTTGTTCTGTTTGCCTACAGATTTGGGATTTTTCTTACTGATTTAGGAGTTTTGCCTACAGATATGAGAAGTTTTCTTATTGATATAGGAGTTCTTCCTACAAATGCGGAAGGTTTTCTTAATGATGTGGGAGTTTTACTTACTCATGTTAAAGTTTTTAGTACAGACAAAATTTATAAAAAAAATAACTCATTTTTTTACTTACACAATATAATTTACCTACACTGCGTAGAAACTTTACTTATATGATGTGAAATCTAATCAGGTTAAAAATTAACCTTTTAAAGCCCTAAAAATCTATCAAAACTAATTAAAAAAGTATGTATTCTACTTGGCATTTTTACTTTACAGAGATTTTTCGATGTATATTATAAGTTTCAAATTAAAAATTATCTATTTTTAAGCTTACTGATCCACAAAATACCCAAAATGAGCTGTACAAAACTAATAGTGAAACTTTTAAAATTAGATAAGTCTTTACAATTGAATTCATTTTGTTGTTAAATGTAATTTTTTATAGCTTATACTTTGGTTTAAAAAATTCTATAATTTTCTCTTTTAAATTGTATTATTCAATTTTACAATTAAAAAAACAATTTTTTTTGTTATAGTATTTCAAATTGTATTACATTATTGAATAAAATTAAGTTAATAAGAAAATACTTCAGGAATTCAAAGATATAAAGGAAAATATATATTATGATTTTATCTTGAATTAAATAACGTTATAATTTTTGAAGATGGATAACGTAACGATACTCATTCTCGATCAAATTTAATTCGTTATAACAAAACCACCCCTGGATTTCTCAGTTCTCAGTATATTCTCAGTATATACTGAATTTTTGTTTGTTTTGTAATTCAAGATCTTAAATTATTATATTTTGATTTTTTGTCCTGGATTTATGAAAATGTTCCAAATATTAAAAAAAAAACTTTTTTAAATATTTTTTAAACAAAAAGAGAACTTTTGTGCCTTAAAAAGCCCTCCTATAGAAAAAGAGCCCTAAAAAGCCTTTATAAGCCCTATGGCACCTTAGCATGAACCCTGAATCTACAGTCAAAAGTAGGTCACATTTTTATGAAACTCTTAGATTGTTTTCCGTAAAAACAAAATGTAAAATTCATTTTATTGATAACATTTTAAACTTTCAAAAAAACCGGTGTTGTATTGATCCCACTAATCTTTATGTAAATATTACATTATGAAGCACAGCGTGTTGGTTTGCCATATTTTATGTTTGCAGAGTTTGGTTTGTACAAGAAATTCATAGGAAGCCCTAATTTTTCTTCAAAATATAATCCCAACCAGTTTAGTGGAAAAAACGCGAAAAAACAATTAAAATATCTAAAAATCGCCCTTAAAAATATTCTTAAATTAAATTAAAAAATTATACAACAATCTACATTGACTTGCATATATTTTTTTTTTTTTTTTCANTTTATTATGATTTTTGTTTTATATTTATCATTATTTTTTAAAAATTAAACAGTTTTTTAGTGTTATTTTTAATTAAACTTATTAAAATTTATTTTGTCAATTTTTAGACTCTTAATTAATATATTTATTGAGATGATCGAATCTCAAGGAAAATAAAATTGTAAATTAAATTATTTACATAAATAGCAAACTAAAACAATTAATATATTATATACAAAAAAATTACATTATAAGTTTCTATATAAAAATAAACTCTTAAAACAAATACAAATAAAACAGATCTAATCTAACATATATATAGTAAACTAAAAATATATATAGTTTTAAATACAATTTTCTTAATTTGTTTCTTACATTTTAGAAGTTAACTTTAATTGAATTTTGTTAATATAATTTTATTATTATGTTTATTTTGTTGATTTCTTTCAAAGTTTGGTTTTGATTTTTGTGTTTTATATTTTTATGAAAAGTGTATTTTTTGGAGCATAATTTTTT
>JXPG01013781.1:0-19971 GCA_001015175.1 Megaselia abdita
TTTAAATATTTTAAAATGTGGACACAAAATACTTATAAAATTTAAAATCTCCAAATTAAAATTATAAAAAAATAACAATTTTAAAAAATATTTCTTTATTTTCTCAATCAATTTTTTTTCTCTATTTTTTATTTAAATTTTATATGGATTTTGAAAGCTTTAAATATTCTGAAATATGGACACAAAATATTTTTGAAATGTAGCATAAATTCCTTAAAAAAAACTCCAGAAATTTAAAGAATATTAATTTTTCATAAAATGTTTAATTTTCTAAAAAGTTTTTAACAAATATATTTTTATGTTTTTTTTTTTTTAGTGTTATATGGTTTTTGGAAGTTTAACGTTTTGTTTAATGTTTTTTGAATTCTCAAAAATATTCAATATATTTTAATTAAAAATTTAATCAAAGAAAATCGAGAAAACACTTTTTAATTTAATAAAATAATTAAAAATATAAAACCAAAATTATAAACACCAACTTAAATTTTTTAAAAATCATAATTTTTCCAAATTTAAAATGTTCTTATTTTTTTTTAAATTTTATATAGATTTTGAAAGTTTTATTTTTTTTAAACTGGGAATATTAACATTTTTACAGATTTAAAATATTTTTTACTAAATTCTTATAAAATGTTTTCATATTTGAGTTTTGAAGAATATATAAATAACAAAATACTTAAAATCTGATCTTTGTGAAAGTTGGTTTTTTAACCGTTTAAAAATGAATAAATATAAAGTTACGAATATTGATTGAATATTTCAAAAATATTCAATCGATTTTTTTTTAATAAATTTATAATTGTTGTTACTAAATTTGTATATTTTAATATTTTAGTTTTAAAAAAATATATAATGTACAACATACAAAGTTTAGAATAAAATCAAAATTAAAATTATAAAAAATTTCTTTTTTAAATTAATTTTTTTTTTCTATTTTTTATTTAAATTATATATGGATTTTAAAGTTTTAAATAATCTATAATTCAAATTATAAAAAAATCACAATTTTCAAAAATATTCCTTTTTTAAATTTAAGTTTTTTCTATTTTTTATTAAAAATTTTATATGAATTTTGAAAGTTTTAAATATTCTAAAATGTGGACACAAAATATTTTTAAAATGTAGCATAAATTCCTTAAAAAAAACTCCATAAATTTAATGAATATTAAATTTTTTATAAGATGTTTAATTTTATAAGTCTTTAAAAATATTTGTTATAATTTTTATAAAAAAAAAAAATATTTTGATGTTTTTTTAGTTTTATATGGATTTTGGAATTTTAACGTTTTTTGAATTCGCCAAAATTTGCAATCTATTTTAATTAAAAAAATTATCAAAAAAAATCGAGAAAACACTTTTTAATTTAAAAATATAAAACAAAAATCATAAACACAAACTACATTTTTTTAAATTCCAAATGTTTTGAGTTTATTTTTCACAAAATTTGTCTTCATTAAAAGTTGCATTTTTAGGAATCAGTAAAAAAAATCTGAAAAATAAAGACGGATAAAAAAAATATATATAACAAAAAAAGTGTTATAAGTAAATAGAAATTAATATTCAGAAAGGAAAAAGTTTTTAAATTACAATTCTGTAAAAAAAATGTTGAATTTAGCAAATAAATTTTTTTTTAAATTTCAATTTTGTAACAACAGATTTGAAATTGTTTAAAAATTGTAAAATATATTGAAAACAAAGAATGCTACAATGAATATTTTATTCTTTATTATTTCTGAAACCGTGAACACAAAAATATACCTTCTAAATTGCTATAAATTTTACTGGAGAAAAGAAAATAAAAAAATTCTTTTTAATCTTCGTGAAAAATTAAAAAGTACGCAAAATCTTAGTAAATTTTAGAATGATGAATTTTCTAATTTAATTGAATTTTATTTGTTAATCAATTTTATTTAAGATTTATTTTTTTAGATATTTTTGTAGTTTTTATGCTTTTTTCTTAATTTAAATACTAAATTTATATGGATTATTTTAAAGAAAAATTAGGCTTATTTCACCATCTGCATTTCTTGTACGAACCCTGTTCTTAATATGATTTTTATTATTGCTAATATAACATTCGAAGTGGGGTTGGAGCTACGTAACGTAGTTCTACACTTGAAAATTTTAAAGTGGGAAGAATAGCCATTTCTTATGAATTTTATATCTCAAGAATATTTTGTGATTTAATTTTCCACCTCATAATCACTTCAAAATATTTCCTAAAATCCCCCAAGAATTTAAATTAAAAAAAAAAAAACTAGAAAATATATCCCATTCCACCAAAACCCAACGATAATATCCAATAGAAAGTAAAAATCATTCACATTCGTTCGATGGCCACTGAAGAGAACCGTCGAACATCATAAGAATATACAAAAAATAAACTCAAAATGTGTGTGTATTTTCCTACGCCATCTATCCATCCATCCGTCCAACCAGCATCATCATCTGAACTCAGACAAAATGAAAACAAAAACAGCACGCGAATTCGTATATTCGAATAAAAATGAATTTTAGTCATTCATTTGCAGGCGGGCGACTAAAGTAGTCGCGCTTACTAAACTAAATAAAATAAATTACAAAATTCTAGTTGCGTAAATTGTAATACTATGTCGTTTCGTAGTTCGCGTAGTCGAGCTCCGCTAGAGACATCTTCTCGTCGTCGGTCTTTATCGAGTTCTCGTGTACCATCATCGACATCTTCTTATTCGAACTATAGCTCTCGACCTATAAGCAGCTCCTCTTACTATACACCGCAGAGCAACTACCAGAGCCCATATGCATCACTCTACGGATCCAGGGACAATCTATTCAACCGGTCGAATAGTTTCTACGCATCAAAATCAAACTATTCGAAATATAGTCCAAGCTCTTACATCAGTCCTTATACAAGTTATGAGAATGGGGTGACGACAGCTGGTTTAAGTTTGTCTATCGCTGGAAAGTCTGGAAATGGCTATACTCCTAGCTCATCATCTTATACTCCCAGCTCATCGTCTTATACTCCCAGCTCCTCATCTTATACTCCTAGCTCCTCATCTTATACTCCCAGTTCGTCGTACAATTCTAGTTCGACGTATAGTCCCCGTAGTACAGCCTCGCGGTTAACAAACAGTGGAAAGACGTCATCCTTGTCGAATACCAGTTTGAATTCGTATACACCCAATACTACGGCGACCACCTCTCCAACCACATCCGTTTCAGTTCCAAGTGCCGCGTCGATTGTGGTTTCGCGTAGTTCATCGTTGCGGGAGCATGAGCGGAAAAGTAGAAATCGGACAAGATCACGGAATATCGCACAAAGATCTTTGAGTGCATCATCCGAAAAAAGTGAAGGCTACGAAGTAAATTTATTTTTTTAGTGTTCCCATTTTCTGAAAATACTACAAAAACTTATTGTTTATTTCCGGGGAATCATTTCTAACATTTGTGTATGTGTTTTTTTGTTTCTTGTTTTTATTTACAGAGTGGAACTGAAAGAACCTCTCGATCTCGCTTAGGATCAACGAATTCTGTAGCGGATGGTGATAACAAACAGTCCAACGAGAACGGAGAGATCGATTACAAGGCATTATGGGAAGCTGCTATGTGAGTAGTCTAATCCATTTTTCTTAATCAATTGTGTCAGAAAGTTACACAAATCGAGAACAATGACAATTACCGCGCAAAACGATATCTCTTTCCAGGCTCGAGAATGACAAACTGAAGCAAATGTTGAAGAAGAAAGATGAGGAAATTGTTACCGCAAAAGCAGCTGTTGAACGTTTTGCGCACACGGTAAGTAGTGTTGTTGTGCAACCATATATCCCACTTGAAATTTTGTCTCATGATCATTTGTTAAAATGTCCAAAATACGTTGTCCCATATGATGATTTTCCACAGAATACAAATAAAAATTCGCTCTCAGAGAATGAAAAACGTGAGAGAAGAGCATTGGAGCGAAAAATGTCCGAAATGGAAGAAGAGCTTAAGGTAAAACTTTTGAACAACCAAAAAAAAAAACAAACTTTAGAAGCAAAACAATTAAACAACAAAAATTGTTACTAAAACTAAATCTTTTTCCATTTGAACACAGCTCTTTTTTATTATTGAACAAAATATTATTCACAAAAAACTATTATTATTTTTTGTTTAATTTAATCACTAAAATTCGCTTTAAACAAACACCTGTGGCTAAAAATAAACTAAAATCTAAACACAGTGATTTAATTAATTTTTGCGTTTTTTGTTGTGGAACTAGATGATTGTGGTGTGTTTTTCTTGGAATGGTTTGTGAATATTAGGAGTATTTTTAACTATACTAAAGCGTGTGCAAGATTGTGAGCTCTATTCGTATGCAAGAAGTTGGCTATATAGCTTGACCTACAAATTAATTGCTTTTACCATAGACGAAACATAGACACTTTGAAATAATCTGATGTTTTCCACTGAAACGAACACCCTGTTATTAATATTTCAATTGAGAAAGCTCTTGCTCTGGTAACTTGTTTCGTTTCAGTGGAAAACATCAGAATATGAAAGTTTTAATATCTATAATTTGTCTATATTATAGATATGCAAACTTTCGGAATGTGATGTTTTCCACTGAAACGAAACACCCTGTTATTAATATTTCAATTGAAAAAGATCTTGTTCTGGTAAGATTTTTCGTTTCAGAGGAAAACATCAGGCTATGAAAGTTTATATATGGTTGGTCTATGTTATAGATATGCAAAACTTTCAGAATCTGATGTTTTCCACTGAAACAAACACCCTGTTAGTAATTTTTGCATTGAGAAAGCTCTAGTCGGGTGTTTCATTTCAATGGAAAACATCAGGCTAAGAAAGTTTTCCTATCTATGATTTGTCTATGTTATAGATATGCAAATTTTCAGAATCTGATGTTTTCCACAGAAACGAAACACCCTGTTATTAATATTTCAATTGAGAAAGCTCTTGTTCTGGTAAGATTTTTCATTTCAGTGGAAAACATCAGGCTAAGGACGTTTTCCTATCTATTATTTGTCTATGCTTTTACAGACATTGTCGGAAATTAAATTTGTGTCATCACATCTTCGCTGTTCACATATTGCCGACTAATGTAATGCTATTTTTTTTAAAAATATTTTATTAAGAATTGCTGACGAATGAGTTGCTTCGTTTCAGTGGAAAACATCAGACTATGACAGTTTTTTGTCTATTCTTTCACCACAGACACATAGAAACTTTCGGAATCTAATGTTTTCCACTGAAATGTAACACCCTCTTGTACATAAATTTTACAGACATTGTCTTAAATTTAATTTATGTCATCACATCTCCACACATATTGCCGGCTAATGCAATGCTAATTCTTTAAAATATTTTAAAAGCATTAATTAAAATAGTTAACTGATTAGTTTTTTGAACAAAGCAATGCCCGAAATTCTTCAAAATTATGCCAGCTAATAGTAACTATCACTTTCAGAGCTTTTCAAATATTGCCGAGTAAAACGACAGCTAAAGACAACTTTGTCGACAAATTAACAACTTTTACAGACATTGCCGGAAATTGTATCTGTCGTCTTCACTGTTCACATATTGCCGCATAATTTAATGCTAAATCTGTCGGTTTTCTTTAATAGTATTAATTGAAAATGGCTGACTAATTAGTTGCTTTTACATAGCAATGCATGTTAATCCATTACATTTAAAGTCTTCTACTGTCCTACTATACTTTACATCAGTTTAATATCGTCTCTCAGAAGCTTTATCATGTTTCAATGCTGCCGAACATTTTATGTTCTCCGCTTAATATCGTATTTAAGTAAAGGTATTGTAGTTTTATTACAATAAAACATTGGCGGTCTTTGAAACTTTTTATAAGGTCCGATGAAAAAAAAACATCATGGCTTCTCTCAAAGTAGTTGGTTGGTGTATGTGCTAGCACTCTCACCTTCCAGTCCGACGATTCTGAGTTCGATCCTCAGTGCACGCGTCAGAATTTTTCGTAAGAAATGTTCTCTCGTGTGAGTCGGATTACTACCTGACGCCACTGTCGTCGTTTCGATGTTGATGAAATAAAAGGGTACCTCTAATACACTCGTTAAAATAGCAGACAGCTATTCACTGACTCTATTCAGAGGAAGAGGGGAAACTAACAACACTGATTTAGAAAAGCAGCTGGTAAACACATAGGAAGCAAACATTCCTTAATATCACTGCTGCACCTTGAGTCAATGTTGGCTCGTTGTGTGATTTAGTTTTTTTTTTTTATGGCTTCTCAATGTTTCCTAGTTTTATTCAAAATATTAAAACAAATCTTCCAACATTGCCGGGTAAATAGTTTAAAAATATTTTGCCGATCTTAATATCTTATTAAAATACAAAATTACCAGGCATTGCAGTTTAATCATAAGTGCCGGGCACTTTGAAACTTTTGTATAAGGTCCGATTAAACATCGTGGTTTTCTAAATGTTTTCTAGTTTTATTCAAAATATAAGAAAAAAATCGTCAAACATTGCCGGCTAAATATTTAAAAAAAATATAGTTTAATTTGAAGTTTTTATATAAGGTCCAGTTAAAAAACCTTGTAGTTTTCTCAATACTTCCTAGTTTTATTCAAAATATTAAGAAAAATCTTCCAACGTTGCCGGGTAAAATATATTGACGATCTTAATATCTTTTTTAAGTACATAATTGCATAGCATTGTAGTTTAATCACAATAAAAAATTGCCGGTTGACATTTTGAAGTTTTTATATAAGGTCCGATTAAAAAACCTCGTGTTCTCTTGTTTTTTTTGAATATTTAAAAAAAACTTCCAACATTGCCGGTTAAATTGTTAAAAGAAATATATTGGCTATACTAAAGAATAGTTTAATATCTTATTGAAGTAAAAAATTGCCTGGGATTGTAGTTTAAACCCTCTTTGTTTTCTCAATGTTTCCTAGTTTTATTCAAAATTCTTTCAAAAATCTTCAAACATAGCCGTGAAAAAATATATTGGCGATCTTCATACCTTATTTAATTAACAGCCATTGTAGTTAATAAAACATTGCCTGTCGGTACTTTGAATATTTTATATAAAGCCCCAATGTTATTATTTTCAAAAAAAAAACCTAGTTTTTTTCAAAACACTTTCAAAAATCTTCCAACATTGCCGGGTAAATAGTTAAGACTTAATAAGAGTAGCTTAATATCTTATTTAAGTACAAAATAAAACATTACCGGTGCTTATTTTTTTCTAAATATTTCAAAAACCTTCCAACATTGCCGGGTAAATAGTTAACAAAAAAACATTGCCGTCCACATCTTTCTTATTTTTTTGTGTTATAATTTATGTAAATGTTAATTCAGCCTACTAAAGCTTAAAAAATTCCAAAAATCATTGCCAACGAAATACAAAAACCCATCATCGAAGTCCACGCAGTTTTCCAGAATAACATAACATATTTTTAATTTTTCTAACAAGATTTTGTTCACATTTTTTTGAGTTCATTGATCATAATTTTGCGTTCGTTTTTCGACATTGTTTATATGTGCACTACAAAAAAAAAATTAAAAAAAAAGCTTTGAAACAATACAAACAGTTCAGTCAACAACAGTCAAAAAAACTAACCTTTTCACTTTGTTTTTTTATGTACAGTGAAACAATTACCACTTTTTTTTAAACAAAATCCTAATACAAGAAAATTAATCTTGAAATTTTCTTTCTTTTATTATTGTGTAGCTTTTACAGAAATTTAAGACTGAGAATGAGCGCCTCCGTGCTGAAAATCGCGCTCTTACTCGAGTTGTATCAAAGCTTACAACCTCAGCACAAAATCAACTGAAAAATAAATAAACAAACTTCTTCACTTCAAATATAACCAGAAAAGTAGAACCAAGAAAATATTTAAACAGAACAGAAAAAAAAAAATAAAAGAAATTAATATATATATATATTTACATATAATTTTTTACACTTTGTCTACTACTTTACTTACTACTTGGGCTTTTTCTTTCCTAATATGGTTGGTTCCAAAATCAAAACAAAATAGTATCAAAAACTGACAAATATCAAATGATTCGGTATGAATAATATATGGCAACAGAATTTAATTGTTAACTATTTTATTTATAACTATTTATTTTTTTTAATTCTAATTATCATTATACTTATTTTTATGGAGTTTTTATTTGTTACTTGTTCTATGATTGAATTTGAAATTAATTTATACAGCTTTCATCACTTGTGTTACTTTTTTTGGAGGTCAATATCGGTTCTTATTTCTCTTCTCTTACTCACTTTAGATACTTTACTTACTTTAGATACTTATTTGGTAGTGGTTTTTTATGGTCATCTTTTGTTTCTTGGAAAAAAGTGGGTGCTTTCTTTATACATATTAAAAGATTGCGAGTAATTTTTTGTTGGTTTTTTGAATTTTTAATTTTAGTGATATTTTTAAGAGGGTTCAAATAAAAATGTTACGCATACGCTGTGTATTCTATTAAGTGTGAGCTTTTTTAAATGTTCAAAATTTATAAAGAAAGAGTCTTAAAATGTAATTTAAAATTTAATTATTTTTGGGAAGAAAATCGGCTAAAATTTAGCAAACAAGAGCGGGTTTTTAGAACAAAGTATGTACTGAGCGGATTCTTTACTTTGCACAGTGTAGCACGTAGTGGAAAATAAAGTTTTCAATGATGAGGTTTTATTAGAAACATTCCAAAGAATCCAAAAATGCCAAAAAGTTGTTAATTTAGAAGACATTTTAAAGACAGTTAATGGAAAACTCTATAAATCTGCTATTGTACTATTCGGCTTTGGAAATAGATATTTGAATTATGCGAAAACAAATGTGTTTCCTGGAAGTATTGCCAATCAGAAAATGTTAAGTCTTGTTAAGAAATGTTGATCACAGGCGTTTTTAAAATAAAACCCCTATTACAAGTATTTTTTTTTTCCTCAAACTTCAACTTTGGTTTGAATTGTCTCTCGAGACCTATCGAAAGTATCTTCCATGATTTTTGCTAGATTTACAAATAGTTCTAAAATTGCATCGATTTTATTAGAGCAATAGATCAAATTAAAGATTTCAATTCAGTCTTTAATATGAGGTTAAAAAAATAAAACAACTACAAATCAAAAAGTTTAAACAGTAAACAAAAATATTAAATTTAAAAATTTTTTTTTTTTTATTTGATTGATTTTAGATTTTTTAAAATAGGGTTTTAGAGTTATTTCAAGAAAACATTTTTTGGGATCTCATTTTGAATAGTTTTTCTAATTTTTATAGAGATAGCTTTGAAATTACTTTCTCCACAATGTAATTTCCAAAAAAAATACGTTCCTGCTTTGCGCTAAGATTCCGAACTTTTGGGGGAATTTTTAACCACTTCTTGTGAAGCGTATTTGATTTGTAAAATCCAGTTTTATTTAAATTTTTGTTTGTAATTTAAAGTTTAAATTAAAGTCTAAAATAATAAATAAAATTTAAATTAAATTATTGAGAAAAAACAAGTCTAGTTTTATTTCGAACAAAATTAATTTTTTTTTTAAAATTGTTAAGTTAAAATATTAATCATTAAAAATAAAATATTTTCAAAATTTAATTTTATTTTGGACATTTAAAAAAATTGTAAAAGAAAATCTAAATTACTCGATTTAAACAAAATAAAACAGTAAAAATAAAAATTTATGTAGTTTAATAAAAAATAATAATAGACTAAAATTTCGTTAACATTTGTTTTCCATTCCATTTAGATTTTTGATCTTTCTTTCAAAAGATCTTAATTTCAAATCATATTTTTTGTAATTTTAAATTTTTAAAAAGAAAGGAACATTTTTGATTGAGAAAAAAACATTTTCAAAATAAATATTAAATTAGTTTCATAGGAAATAATTTAATTTAAATGTTTTTAGGTTCCATTTTCAATTTTGTTATTTCTTTTAAAACATTTTTTTAAATTTTAACTTCAAACTACTATTTTTTGTAATTTTAAATTTAAAAAAATTCTTTGTTGAAATTCTGAGTATTTGTTATATATAATTTTTTTTAAACGTTTTTAAAAATAAATATTAATTTAGTTTAATAAAAAATAAATAAATTGTTTTAGTTCCAGAAAGTTTTAGTTGAAATTTGATAACATTTATTAAAAATATAGTTTTATTTAAATTTTTAAATTCAATTCTAAAATAATAAAAAAAAATCTAGAAAACTTGATTTATTTAAAATTAAATATTCAAAATTAAACAAAAAAATTTTGTTAAGTTAAAGTCTAAAATAATAAAGAAAACCTAAATTATGATTTAATATTTAAAACTTTTTATTAAAAAAAAAAAACAGTATTAAATTTTTTTAAATAAATATTTATTTAGTTTAATATAAAATAAATTAAGGACAAAATGTTGTTCATGTTCCTTCAATAATGCCTTCTTTCAAAACACTTTTTAAATTTTAATTTCATATCTTTTTGGAAATTAAAATTGTTAAAAATTAAATTGAGAGATTTTATTTTTTTTTTTTAATTTTTAAAATAAATATTAATTTAGTTTAATAAAAAATAAATAAAAGAAATAATTTGATTTAAATTTATTCAGGATTCCTTTTCAATTTTGTTCTTCTCTCAAAAAATATTTTCTTTTAATTTTAATTTCTAAAAAAATATATATAATAAAAAGAAAAAAATAGTTTTCGTGTTGTTTTAAAAATGAAAGTTTTTGTTGAAGTTCTTGAAAGTTTTAAAAATATGGTTTTTTTTAAATTGTTTTCTCAAATTGTTAAGTTAAAGTCTAAAATATTAATTATTAAAAATTTAATATTTAAAGGTTTTTATTGAAAAAAAAGACAGTATAAAATAAATATTACATTTTTTTTTTTGCAATTTTTCTTCTTTTTTTTTTAATTTGATTGAGAATAAAGCAAAAAAATTTATAATAATTTTATAAAAAAAAAATAGTATTTGTGTTGTTTTAAAAACGAAAGTTTTTGTTGAAGTTCTTGAAATTTTTAATTTTTTTTTTTATTTTTTTCTCAAAGTTAAAGTCTAAAATATAAATTATTAAAAATTGAATATTTAAAGTTTTTTTTTGAGAAAAAAAAAACAATATAAAATAAATATTATATAATAAAAAATTGGACATTTTAAAAAAGAAAGTTATTGTTTAAATTCTGAGTATTTCTTTTATATGATTTTTTAAAACG
Organism: Megaselia abdita; assembly: GCA_001015175.1. Taxonomy (NCBI): domain Eukaryota; kingdom Metazoa; phylum Arthropoda; class Insecta; order Diptera; family Phoridae; genus Megaselia; species Megaselia abdita. The sequence continues at coordinate 11,148 of JXPG01013781.1, forward strand.
TTTTTTTTTTTTAAACCTAGTTTTATTTAAATGTTTATTAATTAAATTAATCATTAAATATTAAAAACTGTTATAAAAAAAATTAAAATAAATATTAATTTATTTTAATAAAAATAAATAAAGGATATAACTCGTTAAGATTTTTTCCTTTCTAAATTTTTTGTTTTAATTTTAGTTTCAAGCCAATTTTTTATTTTTGTTTGTCATTTCAAATTTAAAAAAAGAAAGTTTTTATTGAAATTCTGAGTATTTATTTTAAATTAATTTTTAGAATATTCTTTGTTTTTTTTTTATTAATTTTTTGTTTTTTTTAAATTGTTAAGTTAAGATTTAAATAATGAAAAAATTCTAAATAACTTGATTTTTTTTAATTAAATATTACAAAATGTTAATAAGAACAACATTTTTGTATATAGTTTATTAAAAAATAAATAATGGAAATATTTTCTTTCAATTTTCATTTTTGTTTGAATTTCAAACCCATTTTTTTTATAATTTACAATTTTATTTACAGTTAATTTCAAACCATTTTGTTTACATGACTTTGTTTAAGATTTTTTGAAATTCAAGTTAAAAATAAATAAAAAAATCTAAATTACTTGATTTTTTGTAAAATTACATTTCTAAAACTTTTTATTATAAACATTAATTTTAAAAATAAATAGGCATTTCATTTTTAAATTCTTTAACTAAAATATATTTAATAATTATAAAAATAGTTTTGTGTCTTAAATCACATCACGCAAACATAAATAGTACTCAGAACATTTACAATTTTATTAAAATATTAAATAAATATTAAATTTTTATTTTTTGGATAAAATCATTAATCTTAATTAAATGTTTGGAAAAATTACATCTATAATAACGTTGCAAAATTCTTCAATTGCATTTTTTATACAGATTTCCCAATAAATATTAAAAATTAGAAAAGAAAAGAAGATATTTATGTTAAATTTAATAAATTTATTTAAAAATTATCCTTTTTTTTTTTTTAAATATTAAAAAAAATCAATCTTCATTTAATTTGAAAATTTAAAAATATTGAATTCAAAAAATGTTCAAAAATAAAAAAATAATTTGATTTATATTAATAATAATCAAAATTTAATTTAAAATTCATAAGTTTTAATATTTAAAAAATAGGAACATAAATTATTTTAAAAAAAATATTATTTTTGATACAATTTCGCGTTGAAATACTTGTTTTCATTACATATTAAAAAGTTGTAAAATAAAACATATAAAAATATATTTTAAAAAAATATTGTTAATAATTCTTTAATAATTATCCTAATCTTAATATTGAAAATATTTAAAAAAAAAAACAGTTTTCAAAATTAAAGACAACTCTAATTTTTTTAAATTTGAGAAGTTAAAAATCTTAAATTTAAATGAATATAAATTAAACAAAAATTTTATTAAATTTAATTGATATTAATATTTATTTCTAATATTAAAAAAATAATTAAAAAAAGATAACTCATTAATTTCAAGATTTTTGGAATTAAGAAAATGGATTTTCGTGTTTGGTTTTTAATACATATCAAATTTTTAAAAATCTTTACACTTTTAAGCTTTCAAATTAATTATGGATTATTTTGAATTTTTCAAAAATGTAGAGTTCAAAAAATAAATAAAAAAAATAATTAAAAACAAAAAAAATAAATTATTAAAGTTTTAAAAATATAAAAGCTGTTTAATTTAAAATAAAATCTTTATTTGCAAAAATTTTATAACATTTTTTGAATATTTGTTTTTGATATTAAATTCGGAAATTTGTAGGTTCCAAAATGAATATTTTAAATATTTTCATAGATATTGAAACAGTTCATAAACTTTGAAAACAGAAAAAAGCAATGTATATTTTTTATTTGTTTTAAATATTCATCTTATTCAAGGTTTTTTTTGTCTATCTTTTTGTATGTAACGGTCATTTATTTTTTATTTTAAAATATACAGCAAGCAATGGAAATTAATGAATTTGCCTTACTTAGATTTAATATATAGCTCGAACTGAATATTTTTGTAATAAAAAAAATTCAAAAAGTTATTTTATATAAATCGTCTATTTAGAAAATTCTACAATACCTGTCAATAAATTTAAAACCTAAGATTAAAATTGAATTATAAAGAAAAATTACATTATCTCAAAAAACCACAAAAATTACCCTCAATTAATTAAAAGAAAACAATTCAATTTTCTTAACTCGCACATTGACCTAAAGCACAAAGCACTTTTTTATGTTTTTTTTTTTTTATATCTTTTAGATTCGATAAAATACCCAAAACAATGTGATGATTGCTTTCAATATTAATTTCCTTTACTCTTTGTACGAAAAAAGAAAACATTTTTTATTGTAATTTGTTAAATTTTCATTTCTGTTATAAAATTGGAATGTTTATTGGCTGTGTTTCTCTTCGTTTATTTTAATTTTGTATATTTTCTCATTTTTATGTTTCCAAATTTGTTTCAAAATTTTAAAAAATCGATTGATTTCCTAAAACTATAACTGTGTAAATATGTTCCATAGTTTCTTCTTCTAGAGATGAAAACTTTAAATTATATAGATCGTAGGATCCACGGAATTTTCTTTTTCACAGAATTTAAATAAAAACATAAAATTTGAGATAAAATCCACCAATAAAAGATGTTTCTAAATGATTTTCACACTTTCTAAAAAACTTTTTCGCAATATGTTGTTGTGACTACAGACTAAAATCAGTTCAATGTTTTTTTTCTTGTTGGGGTGTTCTACTTATTTTTGTTTGAATGTTTTGGGTTATCGGTTTACATCTTAAATGCGAAAGGTAAGATAGGCAGCTATTTTTGCGAAAATTAATTGAGAATTTGGAAATGTTGAAAGGTTTCAGGAAATATTTTTCGTAAAAGAATTCAACTGGAGAAAAAAACTTAGGGAAGTAAAACTGTTGGGAATTTGAATTTTGTAATTATCTTTAGCATTTAAGTAAACAATCCCCTTTCATTAAGATTTCTAAGTGAAATATTTTCGAAGAAAAAAAAATCTAAAAGAAGTATTATTGGTTCGAAAAAGTGCTTTAAGAAGTCTTAAAGAAGTTTCATTAATAACTTTATTCGAGCTAAAAAGAGTTATTTTTAAAACTTCTTTAAAAAAGGTTAAGAATACTTTCAGATTTCTAAATTCTTTGAGAAAGTTCTTTAAGAAATCTTTAATACATCTTTTAAAAGAAAAAAGTTCTTAAAGAATTATCATTTGTTCTTAGATATTCTTTAAGAAGTCTAAAAGATTACTTGAAACATTCTGAAGTTATCTATTAGAATTCTTTTTCAACTTTCTTAAAGTGATCTAGAGAGAGCTTTCAGAAACAATAATATTTCTTTAATACCTCTTGAGTAAACTTATAGATGACTTTAAATGTTCTTTTAAATAGAGGTAAAGAAGATATTTTTATATTGATTTTATATGACTGACTAGTGAGAAACGAGAACAATGTAAGAAGTAACACTGAGAGAAATAAGTTTTAAAATTTAACAGTTTCCATTTCCATCTCACCTTCCACAACATATTTGAGTTCTGAAAATAGAAAAAATTATTCTTAAGACTCTATATTTCAGTATGAGCTATAAAGAAATTTGTTTTTTTTTCTTTTGCTAGATTTCTTATAGACTGATTCTAGATGATTTTTTGCTTGCCTCGAGAGGAATTTTTTAAGAGCTCTCAAACAATACTTTTCCGTTTTCCAAGACGAGAAATCTTTAAGATTTCTAAATCCCCACAATAATTACCTTTCTTTTCATAGTATTCTTTTTTAAGATTTCTTAAAGAAGTGGTTTGTTTACTGAGAGATTTTTTTTATGTAGATAATATTTTTTGGTTGTGAATATGAAGATAGATAAATTATTTATTTCCAACAAATCAATATTAAAATTTCAATTATACGCACAAAATAAAAATTAAAAGAAAAAATATTTGAGAACTTGTTCAAAACCAGGACTCTTTTTGCCGAAAAAACTTTGGAAATATCTATTCTCAAAATGAGTCATTTTAAAAGAATGAAGACTTTAAAATATTGAATTAAAATTAAAAGAGATATTTTAAAAGATAAGGTAATACTTCCAAAGTAGAGTCCACTGAATCACTCTATTCCAAGTATTTCTCAATCGTTTTTTGATGAACCGAATACATTCCCTCTATTTCAAGTATTCCTCTTCAATCGTTTTTTGATGAATCAAATATTTGCTCTTAATTTCAAGCGACGTTCTTAATTTTTTAATTTCATGTCACTGAAATTGAAATACGTTTTTCAAATACGATTTTTGGAGTACTTTTTAAGCGCAATATTTTTTAGTTTGATTCTCTTTTTCTTTTAATTCTAGAATAGTTTTATTTTGTATGAATACACTGAGTTTTAAATTTTAAAAGTTTCCGGTGTAAAACTTGCAATTTTACTGTTAGGAGTCTATTCTAACAGTTAAATTAAATTAAACTATAATATAAATTAAAATAATAAATTAAAAATAACTATAGTTTTAAAATATAAAAGAAACTGAAATTAGTTTCAAATCTTTTTTTTACAACAAAGTTTTTCTTTTTAAGACTTTTATATTAAGTTCTAGAAAAAAAATAGCTTTAAAAAATTATTTTAAAAATAAAGATATTATAGCTTTAAAAAATTGATGATTTGGAATGAACTATTGTTCTTAAAATTATTGTTCTCAATTCATAAAAAATAAAGCCACACAAAGGCAAAAGAAGAATTTACTTCGTTCAAGTCTTACTTATTTGAACATTGAAATATCCGGGAGGACTTTTTTTTTTTTTTTCAATATACAAAAAATAGATTTTCTCAAGTTTTGTATTAGATATTTGAATTCCGAAAACAGAAAAATGATTCTTTTTAAGACTCTAGAGTTTCTGATTTATGAAAACATTTTAGTAAAAATTTTTAAAACTAAATTTTTAAAAATAAATATAAAGTCTTAAAATAAAACAATTGTCTTAAAATGTTTGCTATATTATAAAAATAAAAGCAACATATTAAATTTTAGTAATTTCGATAAATTTAAGTATTTTCAGAAATTAAAAAAAAAAAACAATTTTATAAATAAATATTTATAAAAATAATTTTAAATAAAAGTTGTTAATATTCAAGGAGTTTAAAAAACTAAAACTGAAATATTTTTTCGTTTTAAAACTTATTTCTCTGAGTAAAATCATTTATAAAATCCTCACAATTGATAGTCGTACGAAACCCCCACTAAGCTAATGATCACTTTGCCTTGTTAGCCATCATATATTGCTGATACGTTCATGGAGTGGTATAACTTATTAATTTTGATCGGATATGGGAACATAAAACTACGTATTATTTTCAAAGTAACCGTTTTTTCCAACTTTGATTCTTGAGATGTGGTGTATTTTTTAACGGAAACCTTTCTTACTTAATCATCTCATTAATGGCAGAATTTCTTCTAAATTTTTTTGAAATTCCTTATAGGAATTAATAGTGTCAGGAAGAATCTATATAAGATCACCAAACCCTCATTAAAATTGAACGTAAAGTTCCAAATGAAATCATATTACATAGCGAGAGTATCTTACTTTTGTCAAAGCAAAAAACCTACGGTTTGTGCGGATGGGAATCGAACACACATCCTCTCGATTTACTTCTAATTTCTCTTCCACTGAGCTACAGCGGTTGGATTTTTCCGCGACAAAGAAGACTCATGTTGTTGTAATTATTACAATTTACACGATTATAATTTCTTGAGATGTATTTTGTTTCTTAAGACCGATTTTTTTATTTAATCATCTCATTAATGGTAGAATTTCTTCTAAATGTTTTTGATATTCTTTATAGAAATTAATAGTATCAGGTAGAATATGTAAGAGATCACTAAGCCTTCATTAAAATTGAACGTAAAATTCCAAATGAAATCATATTACATGTCGAGACTATTTAACATTTTCACGAAAAAAAAACCTACGATTTTCTTTGTTTTGCGTCACTAATAAATAGTTATAAGAATATTTTTGCAGCTATGTGACTACTCCAGTAAATAAAACACTTTAGATTTTAATTCAGGCAGACGTTTCGTCTTTATTTAAGACTTTTTCGATGCGCTATTTATGGAAGATTTTGGTTTATTAATAAAATGACATATTTGATAAAAAAAAATAAAAATACCTTGGTAAATTAGTTCTAAAGTAATTGAACATACGGTTTGTGCGTATGGGAATCGAACCCACGTCTTCTCGCTTTCCGGGAAATTTCCCTTCTCCTGAACTACAGCGGTTGGATTTTTCTCCGCAACAAAGAAACTCACGTTGTTGCAATTATTACAATTTACACAATTATGATTTCTAGAGATGTGAGATGTTTATTTTTTAAGAGAGACNACTCGTTAATATACTAGACAGCTCATCAGGCTAGACTGGCTCTATTCAGGGTAATAGGAAAAACTAGCAGCACTGATGTAGAAGAGCAGCTGGTAAATTTGTTGTAATTTGTACAATTTATACGATTATAATTTCTTGAGATGTGATTTGTTCCTTAAGAGCGATTTTTTTTACTTAATCATCTCATTAATTGTAGATTTTCTTCTGCAATTTTAGTTTTACACTGATATTCCTTATAGGAATTAATAGTGTCAGGAAGAATCTATATAGTATCACTAAACCCTCATTAAAATTGCACGTAAAGTTCCAAATGAAATCATATTACATAGCGAGAGTATCTTACTTTGTCACAGCAAAAAACCTAGTTTGTGCGGATGGGAATCGAACCCACACCCTCTCGATTTACTTCCAATTTCTCTTCCTCTGAGCTAAAGCGGTTGGAATTTTCTCTTTCTTGAGATGTGATGTATTCTTAAGAGAGAATTTTAATTGTAGATTTTCTTCTACAATTTCTTGATTTTCCTTATAGGAATTAATAGTTCAAGGGAGAATCTATATAAGATCACTAAACCCTCATTAAAATTGAACGTAAAGTTCCAAATGAAATCATATTACATGTCGAGATTATTTAACTTTTTCACGAAAAAAACTTACGGTTTGTGCGGATGGGAATCGAACCCACATCCTCTCGATTTACTTCTAATTTCTCTTCCACTGAGCTATAGCGATTAGATTTTTCTCCGCGACAAGGAAGACCCACGTTGTTGTAATTATTACAATTTACACAATTATGATTTCTTAAGATGAGGTTTGTTTCTTAAGAGCTATTTTTTTTACTTAATCATCTCATCAATGATAGAATTTCTTCTACAATTTCTTGATATTCCTTATAGGAATTAATAGTTCAAGGGAGAATCTATATAAGATCACTAAACCAAACCCTCATTAAAATTGAACGTAAAGTTCCAAATGAAATCATATTACATAGCGAGAGTATCTTACTTTGTCACAGCAAAAAACCTAGTTTGTGCGGATGGGAATCGAACCCACACCCTCTCGATTTACTTCCAATTTCTCTTCCTCTGAGCTAAAGCGGTTGGAATTTTCTCCGCGACAAAGACGACTCACGTTGTTGTAATTATTACAATTTACACAATTATGATTTCTTGAGATGTGAGATGTTTATTTTTTAAGAGAGACTTTTCTTACTTAATAATCTCTTAAATAGTATAATTTCTTCTAAATTTTTTTTATATTCCTTATAGGGATTAATAGTGTGAGGCAGAATCTATAAAAAACACTAAACCCTCATTAGGTAGTTGGCACTCTCGCCTTCCAGTCTGACGATTCAGAGTTCAATCCTCAGTGTACGCGTCAGAATTTTTTCGTAAGAAATTTTCTTTCGTGTGAGTTGGATATACTACCTGACGCCACCCTCGTCGTTTCGATGTTGATGAAATGAAAGGGTTCCTCTAATACACTCGTTAATATACTAGACAGCTCATCAGGCTAGACTGGCTCTATTCAGGGTAATAGGAAAAACTAGCAGCACTGATGTAGAAGAGCAGCTGGTAAATTTGTTGTAATTTGTACAATTTATACGATTATAATTTCTTGAGATGTGATTTGTTCCTTAAGAGCGATTTTTTTTACTTAATCATCTCATTAATTGTAGATTTTCTTCTGCAATTTTAGTTTTACACTGATATTCCTTATAGGAATTTATGATTTCTTGAGATGTGATGTGTTTCTTAAGAGAGAATTTTAATTGTAAATTTTCTTCTACAATTTTTTGATATTCCTTATAGGAATTAATAGTTAAAGGGAGAATCTATATAAGATCACTAAACCCTCAATAAAATTGAACGTAAAGTTCCAAATGAAATCATATTACAAGAGTATTTTACTTTATCATGAAAAAAAAAGCCAACTGTTGTTGAGAATGGGAATCGAACCCAAAGCCTCTCGTTTTCCGTGCAATTTCTCTTCCACTAAGCTACAGCGGTTGAATTTTTTTTCGCGACAAAGCGTTGTTGTTATTCTTACAATTATGATATTTTTTAAGAGAGACTTTTCTTACTTAATCATCTCAGTTATGGTAGAATTTCTGTTTTATTCTTACAACATTTTGGTAAAAGGGTCATCTTCAAAAATCAATATTAATTCATAATCTAACAAAATTCCATTGCATGAGAAATCTATATAGAACACTTAATTAATATTTTTCATGTCAGAAAATATTTTAAAAAAATAGAAAGAGTGGGGTTTATTAAACAATAAAAAGAAAGATCTTCCGCATTTAAAGATGTAAACGGTTTTGGAAACTTGAAGTGCAGTACAGTCACCAACAAGTATACAACATACAAAAACAGACAGACAGAGCAAGCAGATCACCCTAATACCCCATCCATTAAAAAAAAAAAAAAAAAAAAAAAAAAAAA
>JXPG01013810.1:0-14272 GCA_001015175.1 Megaselia abdita
ACAATTTCTTGGGAATGCCTCTTAAGAATTTCATGATGTACCACAGATGCCTTTTTTAAATTTAAATTAATTCTTTTGGATGAACCGAAATATATTTTTGACAAACTTGAATTTTTGAGGACTCCAAGATTTATTTGTTATTTAATTATTCCTTCGAACGTTGTTTGTTCACGATGTACGCTTTTGGAATGCCAATGATGTCAAGATTTGCAACAGTGTTCCCACCTACAAAACTAAATCTCTTCATTATTTTAAAATTACTGATGTCAATAATATTATCAAATCTCGGCTAAGTAAATGAGATGTAAATCTTTTTAGTCTACGTAGACAATAAACAATAACTTTTTGATGATTTTGTTTTTAAGTTAAGTTTAAATTCTGTTTAGTATAGGCAAATTCAGAGTATCAATACAAAATTGATATATTCAACGTAACATTTTCGCTTTAAAGAAGTTTAGTATGTATTCAGAACAAATCTTTGCTTAAATGTTGTTAATTTGATAAAATTTCGTCTTGGGTATTAGATGCAGAGGCTTAGCTGAACAAAATGCGGAAAAATGAGGAAATTCTAAGGAAAAAACACCTTTGTATTAAATTCGAATTTCTTAGTATTTTTAGGTTCTTCGTGGCTGTAAAACGAAATCCTTTAAGTCTATTTTCTTTTTTTTTGTAATTCTGAAAACCTAACATTACTTAAGAGATACAATATATTTTTTTATCTAGCGGTCTCGCCTTCCACTTTGACCGATCGTAACTGGGGAATCCAAACCTATCGACTAGCGCTCTCGGTTTGTGGTGGTGTTTTCCAGTTGTTGATACTCTTAAATGAAAGATCTTTTATATACATATAAGCCAGCAAAGCCTTTGCCTGCCTCGTCTTCTTGTAGTCCTCCACTAATTTCCTTCACACACTGGACCGTAGATCATTCTCAACTCGGTTCGGTGAGAGTCTTGTAGATCTTCAGTTTGGTGTTGCTCCGAACGAGTTTGGACATTAGGACTTTGTGCTCTGTTTGCCGGCATGATCCTACGTTGGATTTCTTGTGTGATGTCATTGTTTCACTTGACAGAACTTCCAAGGTACTTGAAATCCTGGACTGACTCGAAGTCATCTAACCCAATCCGTATGTTGTTGAACAGCTTGTTGTCTCTACTATACTTTGTCTTGTCTACTTGTACGAGGAGCCCCTTTCTTTCGGCTGCCTTACTAATGTTATGGAAACTGTTCTTCATTTCCTCCACGTCCCTTGAAACGATATCAATATCATCGGCGTAGCCAAGAAGTTGAGACTATTTCACGAATATGTTATTGTTAGAAGCTCGTAAATCGGCCCTTCTGACAATGATTTCCAGACATATGTTAAACAAATCACAAGAAATAGCATCTCCTTGCTGAAAACCGATGCTTTTCCTGATATACGAGCTGCACTATTCGTGTCTGCTAACCTGATGCCCAATTAGTTCATCTCTTGTTTAAAATCTATGAACAGGTGGTTGTTGTCAATCTGGAACACTCTTGCTTTTAGAGAATCCGACGTAAGGTGAAGATTTCGTCGGTGGTGGACTTTTCTGGTCTTAAGCAGAGCTGGTAATGTCGTTGAGATATGATTTTAAGTGCTCACACAGAATAAAAGACATGATCCAGGGCTCTTGTTGGCCTTCAACTTTGTTCGCTCTCTAACTCTAGCTTTTACCATATTATTTTCATGCTCTTGATTGTTACATATGAATTTTCTTAATATTCAAAATAATATAAAATCCCGATATATTAAAAGCATTTAGTTTTAGCCCCCAATTATTAGAAAACCATTTTAATAAAATTGATATATTTCCTTATAAATAAATGCCACTTAAAATTAATACAACATAAAAATTAAACAAAAAAAAAGACATTAAAATAAAGACGAAAAAGTACAATATTTATATAAAAAGCTTTAAAAATTTGGAATTCAAAACATTTCCGGCAAACGAAGATCCTCAAACAATTAGAAAAAGGAAAAAGAGAGTCTTTTTGGATACAAAAAAATATAATACTCATTTCTATTGTTCTGCAATTCCACATATTCTCTTTTGCATATCAACTCATTCGTGATACTCTTTCATTCATGTTAGTAGTTTTTCATTAGTTAGTAATTGCAAGTATATTCTAATTAAATTTTTAATATAAATGGAAATTTTTATATTTTCATCTTTCTCACTTTTTATCTTTATCAGTTTCACCGAGAAAATTAATGTTCGGACACTTTTCATTCTTCCTCTTTTAAAAATTACAAAGACTTTTCTTGAATTACAATAATATTCTTTTAAGACAAAAAAATATTGGCTGGTTGTGCAGTTTCGATGATATTGTATTGCGTGTGTAATAGTAAAAATGGCGTCTAAAAATAATTTTCCTAATTTTGTCCTAATGGCACTTAAATATTAAAATATGTTTATAAAATCCAAATTGCTTTTTGGCCCGCAAATTATCCATCCATCCATCTTTCCTTTCTTCACTATGTACAGGGATTTTTTTTTCNGTAAAAATGGCGTCTAAAAATAATTTTCCTAATTTTGTCCTAATGGCACTTAAATATTAAAATATGTTTATAAAATCCAAATTGCTTTTTGGCCCGCAAATTATCCATCCATCCATCCATCTTTCCTTTCATCACTATGTACAGGGATTTTTTTTTCTTTCANCTTTCCTTTCTTCACTATGTACAGGGATTTTTTTTTCTTTCATTTTGGTTGTTAGTTTTAGGTGTTCTTCGATCTAAAAAATGCAAAATAAATACAAAAAATTGATTAGATAAAGTTTTTAAAGAGGTTTTCGATAAGATAAAGTATTTTTATTGAAAGTATTTCTAATGAAAGACATTTTTATAAGCCATAATTTTTGCTTGAGCTTTTTGTGATATACATTTCTGGAAACTTTTCTCCGAGACATTTTGTATGATTTTGAAAATGTTCAGCGAACTATAGGATTTTATATAAAGATTTAGAAATGTTTGGTGTACTTCTAGCTTTTTTTCTATGGAGATATTAACACTGACAAAAAAGTCCTAAAATAATTGTCAAAAATACAGAAAAATAATGTTTTCATAATGGATTTTTTTTTAATTTTAAAAAATAAATCAGATTTTCATAAAAACATTCTCTTTTAAAAAATGAATTCAGAGAAAGTTAAATTTTTCACCATCAAATTTTACAATTTTAATTTAATTTTCTAAGATTCGTGTAATGTATTGTAAAATATAAAACAAAATATAAGAAAACTGAATTTTCTTAAAAATTAATTCAGAGAAAGTTTAATTTTTCACCATAAAATCTTAAAATATTTTACTTAAATAATGTATTAAACAATTTAAAAAAAGAAGAAATGACTTTCTAGAACAAAAGTCCCATCATAAAGGAAAAGTTGTATTTTTTGTTTTAATACGGAATTTTCTTGGGTCTATCAAATAATACATTCTAGAAGAAGATCTTGTGAAACGAAGGACTTTCAATAACAAAAGTCCCATCAAAAAGAAAAATTTGTAGTTTTAATTCAAAAAATGTAATTTATATAAAATATCACAACAAAAGTTTTAGTTTTTTATATGGATTTTTCTTAATTTTATCAAATAAAAGCATTTTAGAAAAAGATTTTATGAAATGAAGGACTTTCTAGAACAAAAGTTTCATCAACAAGAAAAAGTTATCTTTTTAACTAAAAAAAGGTAAATTAAAAAAAAAAATAACAAAAAATGTGCTTCTTTAATAGGGATTTTCTTAATTTTAACAAATAAAAGCATTCTAGAAGAAGATCTTATGAAATGAAAGACTTTCTAGAACAAGTAAAATCAAAAGAAAAAGTTTTATTTTTAACTAAACAAAGTCAGTGATGCTATATTAACGAGTGTATGATTGATGAAATAAAAGAGTACCTCTACTTTTATTTCATCAACATCGAAATAACGTTACGTAGTTTCCAAAACTCACACGAAAGAAAAATAATTCTAACATGTGCACTAGGATTGAACTGAGACTATCTTAAAACAAAAGATCCATCGAAAAAATATCCAAGCAAAAATAAAATATTTGTTAAAAAACCTTTATTTCCCCGAACATTTGAAAAAAATAACCATTGTTCAAGCGACATTCTAAAAACCCACATAACAACACTTCTCACTCACAGTCAAATTGATGTTCTGTAATAACTCAAATTAAAAAACCCTCATTTTAAAAATATCAATTTGTTAAGCAAAAAATGCAATCGATTGAGCATTACAGAGATTTCAGTCTGGTCTTTATATCCCTCCTAATAACATAATCTATAAACAAAATTAATGAGTCTCTGACACTTTTCAGTCTTCAAAATGGAAGACTGCAGTTTATTCATGATGAAGAAAGGCATAATGAGGGTGAGGTAGAGAGACAGGGAGGTATATAGATAAAGAACAAGCGCGTTCGCAACAAACAAAAGCATTTCCAAGTAAATAAATAATGGATGGTTCTTGTATTTTCTGCATGCAACCAGCAACATATACATAACATAGAAGTGTCAATCTTTATTTCTGTTCTGATCTGTTGCCTTTTTTGTTTTATTCGCAGTTGAAGGAGAGTATTCCCTCTTTCACTGACTTCCGTTTTATTTGAATGTAATATTCAGAAACTGAAGGATTTTCGTGTGATGTGTTGGTTTCACACTTTATCTTATAGAGTTTTCTGAGAATTTTTATGATAAGAGCTACTTCATTGTTCACCTCGTTCGCAAATGAGATAAATAGTATAATTTATTTAGAATCGAAGATGGTTGTTTAGGTTTTTGTCACGTTCTGGTTTTTCTCTGTTATCCTAACTAAGACTGTATTTATCTGATTTAATATCTAAAGCTAAATCCACTTTCTTATATGTAGGCCTTTATCATTTAATTTAATTCTACAATATTATATATTCGCATTAATAAACACTGGAACCCTAATACCTATTATTATAGCAGGGATTCCACAGTTATATACGCTTTTCAAATTTTATGATGGCAGTATGATATTATGGATTCGCATTAATAAACAATGGAGCCCTAATACTAACAATTGTTAAAGCATTGTACTAATCTTGAACCTTATACGCCTTTTCTTCTTAAATGATTGAAGATTTATAATAAACACTCCAGATTTTATCCTTAAACTCCTTCACAAATAGCTAAATCAGATGAGTAATATCAAATTAAATCTCTAAATTATTTTAAAATCAATGCTTCTCATAAAGTGAGACATTTCTTTATCTCCTCTTAAAAAAATAAGAAAACCCAAGTTTTATAGCCTGCGACACTATCCGAACTTCCTAGAATTCTATTTCAATATGTTATCATGTTCCCATTATTTCAATCACATTTGAAACAAAAGTTTAATGGCATCATAAAAATTTCAAAAAAATATATATATTAATATAAAACTTCTCTCCCATGAAAACTTCTGATTTTCCACTCAGACGATTCGAATAACCACTTCCAGGTGGCCTTGACTTCGACCTTGTTTGTTCACCATTATGCATTATGTTTTAGTTGAGCGCATTGTTTCTTCTTCTAATTTGGTGAAAAACACATACCTAAAGTGCCGCATCACCATTAATTGCGTCCACGTTTTCCAGGTCACGCACGTGAACGTGTTCTGTATAAGAATATCTATAGACATTTCGATTCTAAAGAAAAAAAAACATTGTTTTCTAAATGCGATTGAAACTTTCAACTTTTTTGATTGATAGACACAGTCATAGACAAAGCAGACCGATCGTGATACTTTCAAGAACCTCAAATTGGACAACAGGACAAATAAATTGTCCAAAATTGGTAGAGCACGTTCTACCAATCAATTTGTTTGAAAATTCAAATAGTGTCAATGACCATCACTGTTGCTTGTCGTCGTCTGTTCTTTTTAGGGTTGGGTTCACTCTTGATTTATTGAACTCTCTTAATTGCACCTCCAACCAAATGAGTTTCTTTTTAGTTGAATGAATTTTTAATAACATGCAACATTTGTCTTTGGTTATGGAGTTTAGGGTCAGATGGTTCTGTTCTTATATTTGTGTGTTTTTTTTTTCTTTTGTATTCGAGATAACAACACAATGTTGTGAGTTTGTGTTTAAAAATGGGTATTTTTGTTTTCCATTTCACGCAACTGGATAAATAACAATGACTTGGAGATTTGCTTTATTGATTGTAATTTGTGAAAAGGAGTTTTCTTCTTAAAGTTGCTAATTACAAATATTTCTTTGACCTATGATAACTCCTAAAACCCAACAATTAACCTCTATCATTTTATAGTCTTAAAACTAAACAAAACAATCCACTCATTAATTGTAATTTAACAGTAGCCGCAATTCCAGACACATAGCTCTTTACAATGTAAGAAAGGAGTGAATAAAGGGCGCCATTGAAAACCGCATCAAGAAGACAAGCACACAACGAGAAAGAACACTCCTTGCCTTTGACTTCCCTCGAATCACACTATAAAAAGTTAATGTCTTCCTGACAATAAATTTAATCGATGTATTATAATAAACTATATATTAATGTCTTATAATTTTATGTATTTGTTAGTGCGTTGTCTGTCTATCTGTAGAACTTTTTAATTTTATCATATGACTTTCGAAATTGAACAAAAAGGTTAGTGCAGCCGAAACTGCAATGTTATGAAAAACTAGTTTACAATCTCTTTTTTTCTAGAATGTTTAGCCTTTCACATTAATTATGATGTATAATTTGTTACAAATCAAGTTCTATTAGGCCTTAATTGAAAAGGTTTATCTCAATTCAAGTGACATATTTATTTATTCAAACATCTGTTGGAATGTTCTTTATACAAATCGGTTATCCGATTAAGACTAAACTTGCAGGATTTTTTCACTGAAGTTTGGAATATAGACGATACGATTGGTTTACGTTAGGTGAAATAACGAAGTTCAGCTTTATACTATTTTTAGTTATTGAACTAAATTTACCAGGTCTTAAGAGATGAAATTTCTGAGCTGGGCTCGCAAGATATAGATTCTTCTGGCAAATATATAATTCAAACTATGTTGACTGGTCAGCAACCAGGTCATGAAGGGTTAGATGAAAATGAGATGGCTTGAATGGGGTGTAACAAAATGACAGAAAAGGCTACCTCAGAGTTAATTCCTCCTTTAAGTAGCNGGGACAGAAAAGACTACCTCAGAGTTAATTCCTCCTTTAAGTAGCAAGGACACTACTTAATGACCTGACTTAAATGCATTGGATAGAAACTGAATACTTAAACTGATCAGGAAGGAGTCGATTCAGAATCTACACAAAATGTGTCTCCCTCTCCCTCGGTTTGCGATCCAGTTTGTGATTCCATTAGATGTATTCTCTTCTTCAAGGAGATCCTTATTTTGGTACAAGCCACCGAAGTTATTGTTTTCGCACTCTATCTACTATACTGTAGTCTGCATATAGCTCATAGACCACAAGATTGTATCGTATGCGCCACTCACTGTTTGCATACATAGGACCAAAGATCATGAAGCACCTTCCTCTCAAATACCTTCAGAAGATTATGGTCTGATTCTGATAATATCCAGGACTCAGCCCCATATATTAGAACAGGTATAATGAGGGTCCTGTAGATGTTTAGTATAGTGCTTCTCATTATGAATCTCGATCTTAACACTCTGCTTAGCCTAAACAGTGTTCGGTTAGCAAGCATGATTCTCCTTTTGATCTCTTGATTGATGTCGATTTATGTGATATCTGTTTGGTTGCTGCTCTTCATATATTTGGTCTTCTCGAGATTTACTCTGATACCCATTGATGTAGAATGTCTACTGATGTTGTTGTAACCTGTATTCAGATCTTCTACGTTTCTTGTAACGAGGTTAATGTCATCTGCATACGCTAAAAGTTGGACAGACTTGGTTATTATGCTGCTGGATGTTCTGATTGTACATTAAACAGGTCACTTACTTTAATTTTCCAGCGATAAAACCGTCAGGCAGATTCCGCTTGCTCGATCACTGTTTCCAGACACATCGGGAGTTTGCTGCTGAACCTCGGTTCCCAAGTAAATGAAGTTTCGCACTACCTCGAAGTTGTAGTCCCCCATGCGAACATTTGGTCCTACTCGATCGTGGCTGGGTTGACGAAGACTTGAGAGCATGTATTTTGTCTTCTCTCCATTAACTTTAAGACATACCGAACTTGCTTTTTCGTCGATTGCCTGAAACTGCTGTTCTACGCTTGTTGCGGCTCTCCCGATGATATCAATATCATCTGCGTAAGCTAGAATTTGGATCGATTTGTGAAAGATGTCATCGTTGGTTTTTACACGAGCAGCTCGCATGATCATCTCCAGCAGGATGTTAAAGAAGCTACACGACAATGCATCACCCTGACGGAAACCTCTAACAGTACGAAACTTGTTAGTTGTTGTACCAGCAGCTTTTACACTATTCAGAGCGTCATTTCTTCAGCGTCATTTGACTTAACTTGATGAGTTTCATCTGGATATAAGCGATATTCAGCAGGCTAATGCATATGTAGTTGTTACACTCCCTTTTATCGCCTTTCTTGTGGATTGGGTAAATAATGCTGACGTTCCACTCGTTTGGCATCTCTATCTTCATCCAAATCTTTTCAAGTAGCTGATGGAAGGCTCTGTTGAAGTCCAAACCGGCTACTTTTAAAAGCTCTGCGGGGATGCCATCTGAACCCGGGCTTTTCTTGTTCTTTAGTCTTTGGATGGCTATATCCACCTCGGTTCTTGTAGGTAGTGGGACATCTTCAGTGTTAAATGTATATCTTGTGAGTGAGTGTACGAGTGCATGGATGAGCGAGTATTGTCGGAAAGCTAAGAAGATTTGGCTTCGTTACAGATTCGCGTAACGTTTTTGTAGAATTAATGAAAGCTATTTATTTTTGAGTAGGAGCATGGGAAATAAGAGAACCGTTGGAAGGGATTGTTTGAGTAACTTTTGAAATGTGATCATTTCAACACAGCTTTGAGTTCATAATAATACCGAAATTCACAACTTTGTCATCGTAGTTGATAACCTCAACACGAATGGATAGCGCTGGGATGGTTAATAACTCAAGATCGAAATTAAGTGTTGTGTGAATTCTTAACTTGAAGAACTTCTAACTTCTTAATATTCCAGAAAATATTACCTACATAAAAAAAACCATCAGCGTCAGCAAAACAATCAATACCATACGAAAACTAGAAAAAAAAGTTGTGATAACAAATAATAAGATAACAAAAAATCCTCAGTAAAACAATAAATCGAGTTAACGAGGTCTAGAATAGTTTTGGGAATTTTGTGTTCAAAAAACACAAATTATAATCATCGAATATGAAAAGAATACCCTGTAAACGTCATCCCCAAGGTAAATTCGCTCAATGTTTCAATTTAGTCGCGACACACGACAGAAGTGCGTTAGTTTTTCTGTATTTGCTTTGCCTTGCCTTAGTCAACTCGTGTATTTTTGGCAAGATCTCAGGAGAGGAAAGCCAGAAGTAACACACAGCATCGCATCCACCAGAAGTGAGTAAATAAATTCTCATGACGAATAAGAAAATCCAAGAATCGATTTGGCTTGGTGTTGAACATGGACGAGAGCCCATAAAAGTTGACGTCACGATAATTTTATTCACATTAGAATAAAGACTATGGTCTGGGAGTAATGAGTCACAGAGGAAATTTTATATTTTTATGTTCTTTCTTTTTCGTATTCAATTTTTTGCCCGTCTTGTATTTTTTTCATGTCAAGGCGAAAAACAGCAAGAAGAAGAAGAAAAAGGGCAAGTACTTTTCTACTTTACTTCATTCATTCACCACATTATCTTTTTATATGATGTTTCACTTTTGGAACTCTCCCTTGGTCTGACAAAATTCAATTAGTAGAATGAGCAGAAAAATTACAGCAACAACCCACATTCAATTTAGTCTTCAAATTAATAATGTGGTCTTCTTTGTGGGTAAATGGCGGGAATTTCAGTTGGTTTGGCTTGTCTTTTTAATAAGAAAAGGGGTTGGTTGATGAGGAATTCTCATTTCCATTAGCGTGGAGCTTAAGCGATGTTGACAAGTGAGTTTTCCTCGGGGAAATTATTCCATCGTTTTAGATTGTTTATGAATTATGCAAATTGATGGTAATAAAGTCCACTCTAGAAACAATAGTGATTCTGGTTTTTTTTATTTTCATTTAATGTTGCTATGTACTATATGTAGTCTTCACATTATGTAAGGTCTGAATTATTTATAGTTTTCATTCGTTTGCTGATTTGGTTTACATGCATTCATCGTTGGTTGGTGTAGGTGCTAGCACTCTCGCTTTCCAGTCTGACGATTCTGATTTCGATCCTCAGTACACACGTCAGAATTTTTCGTAAGAAATTTTCTTTCGTGTGAGTCGTTTCGATGTTGATGATATAATAGGGTACCTTGTTCAACAAGGTCCCAAATCCTTGCTACATGTCCTGACCACCGAAGACGCCTGGTTAGGATCTCCTCAACTACATACGAACGTTTATATAGGTGGTTTCGATGTTGATGAAATAACGGGTACCTCTAATACACTCGTTAAAATAGCAGACAGCTCATCACTGACTCTATTCAGACGAAGAGGGAAAACTTACAACACTGATGTATAAGAGCAGCTGGTAAACACATAGGAAGAAAACATTCCTTAATATCGCTGCTACACCTTGAGTCACCTTGGGCTCGTTGTGTGATTTAGTTTTTTTTACATTCATCTTTGCTGACGAACCTTCGTTAGATTCCAGCCCATACGTTTTGGTCTCTGGCTGTTGTTCTCCAGTTTCTTTCTCCCTTATGTCTTGTTCAACAATGTCCCAAATTCTTGCTACATGTCCTGCCCACCGAAGACGCCTGGTTAGGATCTCCTCAACTACAGACGAACGTTTATATAGGTGGTATAAGTCATGGTGCATTCACCTTCCACGCATAAGGCATCTAAGATAATTCTAACTTTTCTCTCAAATACAAAGTGTACTCCTTAGTCTTCCGATGTTAGGTTTCAGCATTCTTCACCAAACAGAAGTACTGGCAAGACGAGCTCGTTGTAACGATTAACCTTGGCCTTTCTGGACAGCTATGAGTCGATCAAAAAGCCTATTCAAACAGAGTAGACANGATAATTCTAACTTTTCTCTCAAATACAAAGTGTACTCCTTAGTCTTCCGATGTTAGGTTTCAGCATTCTTCACCAAACAGAAGTACTGGCAAGACGAGCTCGTTGTAACGATTAACCTTGGCCTTTCTGGATAGCTATGAGTCGATCAAAAAGCCTATTCAAACAGAGTAGACATCCGTTCGACTTACTTCACGTCAAAGCCCAAAAAGATGAAATTTTTCACAACTTCCAAGTCGTAACTACCAATGTTGAAAGTCGCTCCCACTTCGTTGTGAAATTCGTTCTTTACGACTTGAGACCATATATTTGTTTTTTCCCTCCATTGACTCGTAGACCCACCGAATTCGCTTCCTTCTCAATTGCAAGGAATATGTCCTCCACGTCTGATGTTTTCCTATATATTAAGTCCAAGTCATCGGCATATCCAAGAATTTGGCTAGATTTGTTGTAGATTATGTTTCGATGTTAGATGCGACCATAATCATCTCTAGCAGGATGTTTGAAACTTGCTTGCTTGAGGCTTTGACACAACTCCATGTCATTCCGCAGTGTCATTTGGCAGAGTTTGATGAGCTTGCTTAGTATGCGAAAATGGTTCATTAAGACGAAAATAGCTCATCTCTGATTGGAGTGTCGTACGCTTGTTGAAAGTTAATGAAGAGGTGGCGAGTATCTGTCTGAGTGTGAAAAGTTGATCACTGGTCGACTTTCCAGGCATGAAATCGAATTGATAGGGACCGACAATGACGTGTGGTTTCGAATAATGGAAGCTAGGATCTTGTAGGTAACGTTTAGTAGGCTAATGCCTCTATAGTTTTTGCAATCATCTTTCTTAAAAACCTGATTTGGTTTATCATGTGATAATTCCAAACCTCTAATGCCTAACACACTCTTCAGTATACATTGAGAATAAAAATATTTTCTTAATATGTGCTGCGCACTTTTTAAAATAGGTAGAAATAAAATACATTATAAATATGTAAAGCACCCATATCAAATATGTACGACACACATTTATTTTGTAGACTACATATTTGTAGTGTTTAAGTTACTCATTAAAATATGTAGAATGTTGAACATTTATTTCGAGTGCAGAATTTAATCAAACGAAACATTTTAATTTTTTTTTAAATATGTCCTACTTAAAGAGAGACAATTTAACAAACATTTATTGTGTAGGGTACATATTTCAGTGTGTAAGCTACTCATTAAAATATGACAATTTTGTGTGAATCATGAACATGTTGATGATAATATATTGCACAAATAAAATATCTTATTAAATACAATATGTATTTTCCAGATCCTAAAAATGTGTATCACACTTATTTATAGTGTATAATTTTCATCAAACGAAATATGTTAATCAATTCTAAATATGTCCTTCTAAAGAGAGATAATGACATTAAAATTTGATTGATTAGATGAAATCCAAAAAGCAATAAGGAAAGATATAAATTCGATTATAAAAAATCTGTTCCATAGAAACGATGACTTTCCCTTTTGAAGTCTTAACAATTTTCCTAAGAAGAAATTACATAATCTTACAACTTTCGTGTTTCAGGTTCCATTCAGTGATAAATGAATAGATGACCCACTGAAAGATCGTAATTAAAATATGAATGGAATTCGTTTTATACAGACCGGAAATACAATGAATTTCGCATTGCTAGACCTAGACGACCGGCCATATATAATATAGTAGCGACTGATCGTTGGACAACAGACAACCGAAAGAGAAAGTTTCTTAAGATGATGGTGTTTTATTTCTTACTTATTGTTTAGCGAATTGAATTGAATAAAAAAAAAAACAGCAAACAGAAACTGTATAGAGTACAATTGCTCGCTCTTTCAAGTCAATGCCACTATTAACTATTATTAGACGGTTGGAAAAAATAATAAACGCAATAAACGAGTTTTGCATTTTGATTTGAAAAATTATTTAATCTATGTGATGGATCTGCTAGATTCGTTGTGGGGACTTCACAAGTAGGTTTTCAGGGAAACTTGCATTGGCTGAATATTAAGTGTGGGAGATTTTCGTGGTATAGGGTTTGCTATTTTTTCTTTTCCTTTTTTATTCATAGGGGCAATGGAACAATTTTATGGCTCTAAGCTTAACTAATTCTTGTAGCTGAGTCTACGAAGAAATGATTTGTAAGTAAATATCTTTCGAAAATATTTAAACGAAAGGCTTCCCACACATTTAAACTAAATAAATTCTAGTATGTCTAAAAACAATATTTTCGAGGAGAAAACTTCTATATGTCTAAGTTAAAAATGAACGATTAAATCGAAATAAATACTTGTCACAAAATCTGCGAAGCATAATGTAATGACAACGACACGATATGCAAACCAAACATTGTTGAAGAACAATAGATGACTCTTTCATCCAAAGAAAATATCATTTGAAAGTTTCTAGAGAGAAATAAAGGTTGAACGATGTAGGGTTCGAATGAGCCAAAACCAAAAATTCAAATTTCGTACATCTTCTAAATATCCAAAATTACAAATTAATCAGAAACTCTGATAAAACCCTATTACCAATCGATGCTGCAATTTCTTCCACATATACCCAACCGGCAACCTTCATTCAACATGGTAACCAAAGAAATAATAAGTCTATTGTCTCTTGAAACTTTCTTCCTAAAAGTAATGCCATACACTTATTTAGAGCAAAGGTCGGTAACGGTAACAGTATCAATCTGATGCAATTTTCTTCTCACAAAAGCAAAAAGATATAAAAGTGAAACAAGCAATTGTCATGTTAAAATAATCTGGATATCTCTTTGTGTTCACTTCATTGAGTGAAGTCAGTGAGGAGCACAATTTAAGCGCAACGGAAATATCTGTGTGTTTTATCTCGAACTTCTTGATTCATTTCTTCAATGTAAATACAAAAAAAAAATATTTTAATAATTTTTAATTTCTATGCATATCAAGTGTGACGTTGCTCATTTCATTTTAGTTTTTAAATTCAATTTTCTGTGCTCATTTTGTTTTGTGATGCTGCGGACGAAGCAGCCAGCATTAGAGCGAGAGAAGAGGGAAGTCATTGAATGTGGCTTGTGAGATTTTGTGGGTCGTCATACTTTAATCTAATAAATTTATGATACTCGCAGTCGTTTTTTTTTT
>JXPG01013811.1:5779-24830 GCA_001015175.1 Megaselia abdita
GTTTTTCACTGGATCCTTTCTATGAGCAGCTTCAGTTGTATGCTGTCAAATATTTTAAGATCTTGATTGGTGGTGATTTCGACATTAACATTCTGAAATCGAGCTTAACGATTGATGCTTACAAATTTCAAATAAATTGTTTCGAATACAACTCAATCCAATCATTTCATTAGATGATCACTGTTATCAACAACTATCTGCACCTGATATTTGATTTTTCTATTCAAAAAGAGAGCTATTCGANATGCACAGTTTTGTCAAAATTATCTTTCTCAGTTAACTTCTGCGAGTTTTTCACTGGATCCTTTCTATGAGCAGCTTCAGTTGTATGCTGTCAAATATTTTAAGATCTTGATTGGTGGTGATTTCGACATTAACATTCTGAAATCGAGCTTAACGATTGATGCTTACAAATTTCAAATAAATTGTTTCGAATACAACTCAATCCAATCATTTCATTAGATGATCACTGTTATCAACAACTATCTGCACCTGATATTTGATTTTTCTATTCAAAAAGAGAGCTATTCGAAGCTTAGCTATAGAAACTTCAAAGGAATCAATGATGAAATGCTATTTACTGACATCCAATCAATCGACTGGCCACATTTACAACAGCTTCCATTAGACTTGGGTGTTCGATCTCTGAAGGATGAAATTAACAAGCTTTTTGATAAGCACTTGTCCCGCTTGTTAAGAAGAAAGTATCTTCCATTGATAGCCTATGGATGACTGCCGAAATTAAGCAACAATGCTAACTGGAAAAAACATCGCCAGGACGAGAATCACAGTACAGTACAGAAGTTTCAGAAATCAGGTTAGAGCTAAAAAAGGGTCTGCTAAAGAAAATGTGTATGCTAATAAGATTGATCTTTGTCAACCAACCAAAAATATCTGGAAACAACNGACTGGCCACATATACAACAGCTTCCATTAGACTTGGGTGTTCGATCTCTGAAGGATGAAATTAACAAGCTTTTTGATAAGCACTTGTCCCGCTTGTTAAGAAGAAAGTATCTTCCATTGATAGCCTATGGATGACTGCCGAAATTAAGCAACAATGCTAACTGGAAAAAACATCGCCAGGACGAGAATCACAGTACAGTACAGAAGTTTCAGAAATCAGGTTAGAGCTAAAAAAGGGTCTGCTAAAGAAAATGTGTATGCTAATAAGATTGATCTTTGTCAACCAACCAAAAATATCTGGAAACAACTTCGATCAATTGGTGATCGTAAGATGCTGATTCTTTTATTAACTCTTTTTTCCCGTTCATTTAAGTTCGAGAATGTAACAACAACTGATGTAATCTTTGTCTTCCATTCCACGAAGCTAGTATCCATTCTTTTCCTAGTATCGTCAAGGTCTTAACACAAATTTTCAAGCGATGTATCTATGAAGGCTTTTTTCCGACTTCCAGGAAGACTGCTAAGGTGATTACTGTTCCAAAAAAAAGTGGAAATGAGTGCCGACCTATAAGCATTCTTCCATGATTTTGAATGAGGATGTCTATGTTGTGGCAGACGAATGCACAATTATCAGAAGTATCACAACGCTCGATTTATAAGGAAGAGTTAAAGTTGGCAAAGAAGATGAGATGAGTTCATTAGTTAAAGAAATACTTGGGTTTTGGTGGATACTCCAGAGAAGCAGATATAAGTTTACCTATAAAGTCAAGATAAATGTAAATAGATCCTTTTGAGGATTCACCTAACAACAGGGAATCCATTACGAAGTGACGTTTAGTCCTTCAATTACTTCAAATTGCTTAAAAGACATCTAAAAGAAACTTTGTATACAAGGGTACAAGGCAAGGTTTGCAATTGCCTAGGAGCTTGTATGGACCTAAGTCGACACCGAAGTTGGAATAAGAGATACATTTATTTCTTAGTTTATGTTCAAAGCCTTGTATTTTGATCCTTGTGTTTCTATTGACGAAATACACTGTTAAAAATTAAAGTGTAAATCGTTACACCTCAACGTGTGTAGCAAAAACTACACGTTTTGAGGTGTAATGTGTACACGTCAAAAGGTGTAGCCATTTTTATACTTGCAATGGAATACCCATCAATAAATATGAACACACCTGCAAATTTAACACTCACACGCTCAGAGGGTTGACATCTTTAACAAGTCTATTCTAAGAGTTAAATTTGAGAAGATTGGAGCCTAGTTTCTGCATCTTCACTTCTTCAAGCTTTTGATAATTATCTCCTTCAAATGTTATTTAGCTTTTATTTCTTTTTCTGACCTCAAGACAAAAATGTAGCTTAACAAATTCCAACTCTTAATTACTGTCAGGTTAACTATACCAACCTTAATGATGAAATCTCAACCCCGTAACATCCACTATTATGCGCCTATATCGTCTATCAGATTAATGACACTCCAGTGAAATTGTGTCAAACTATTATTCACACAAAATGAGAAGAATTTATGGTTTTCATTTGAAACTTCGTCCTCAGAAATTTAGGCGATTTAACTTTACGATGAATAATGAGTGTAAACTTCAACTGAAATTCACCGATAATTGCTTTAAAATGCTTGCGAATGTGAAAAAGAAAAGATTTTCAAATATTCAACATATTTTATGAGATTTTGTTTAAACTTGTCATCTTCTAAAGTACACAGTTTAGAGTATAATGGTATATTGTTTTAGTATAAAAGAAAGAGAGAGCAGTATAAAAGTTGAGTAGAGTATAAAGTAGTTTTGTAGACATATTGAAAAGCGGAAAATTAAATATTTATTGTATAAAATTTGTATTGAGAAAGGAAAACTTACCCTTGCACGGTTATTAACGTCNCATATAGTTTCAGTTTAGAGTATAATGGTATATTGTTTTAGTATAAAAGAAAGAGAGAGCAGTATAAAAGTTGAGTAGAGTATAAAGTAGTTTTGTAGACATATTGAAAAGCGGAAAATTAAATATTTATTGTATAAAATTTGTATTGAGAAAGGAAAACTTACCCTTGCACGGTTATTAACGTCATTTCGTTGTTTGCCATTGAAATGCTCCGATCCTATAACAAATTCATGAGACTTATAAGCTAATTCGGGACACTTTTTTCTTCTGGGTAATGGAGGTTCATGAAGTGGTCCTGTGGTAAAATGTGGAGTGTCTTTTTCGAAATTTTAATGTTAGTTTAATTTTTTTACAAATTTTCGAATTAATTTTTAATGCTGTGACTATTTTTTTGTTACATTTAATTCTCAATAGTTTTGAAAAGATAATAATATCAACCAAATCTCTTCATGAATTCACGATACTTACCAAATTGATTGGGAACTGGCGGCCGTCGAACTACTTCTGGTCGGGAGTTCCCAGTAAACTCGTGCCAACGATAAGTGCTTCTATACTCCGAATGGAGC
This sequence comes from Megaselia abdita, assembly GCA_001015175.1. Lineage (NCBI taxonomy): Eukaryota > Metazoa > Arthropoda > Insecta > Diptera > Phoridae > Megaselia > Megaselia abdita. The sequence goes on from JXPG01013811.1 coordinate 9,148, forward strand.
TGGAATTAAAGAAAGAGAGATTTCATTTTGAGTGTTTATTTTTAGAATTTTTGTAAAGGGTTTGTTTTAAATTTTTTGTCAGAAAAAATCGGCATTAAACAATGACTATCTTAAATTTATAAATTATTGAATTTAACAAAACCATTCAAAATCCCCGAAATATTAAAATGTATATAAGTAATAAGAATTTATATCACAGGTCTAGACCTACAATCGAACAATACTACATAAATCCTTCTTCAAATCAATAAACTTGGCTTGAAGAGCGATTTTAAAGAGTCTCAGTAGCATTCTCAGCTTACACGAATGATAAATTGTGGATGCAATGCCATCAACGGTCACGCATACAACACCATCGAAATGTCCAGAGTTCAAGAACAAATTCTCAAAATGAACATTTCTTTGCATTAAAATATGTAGCATACATAAGAAATATATATATTCGAAAATATGTAGAAATCAAATACATTATAAATATGTAAAGTACATATAAAATATCACAGGAAAAAATACATAGCGAAATTTACTTGAAATAAGTAGTGAAATTATTGTTGTAGTAAAATTTGTAACAATTTTTCCTATCTTCAGTAGTGAATTTCTCTACAAATTTTCTTGTGGAAAATATCTCTAGAAATAGTAAAAATTACTATGGATTCAATAGTAAATTTTACTACTAAATAGTAAAACTGACTAGCAAATAGTGAATTTGTCTAAGTATTAACTATTAGTAGTAAATAATTCATAAATTATTGAGTAGTAAAATACACTGGAGTTAGTAGAATTTACCACTTGAAAATTAGCGTTTTTTACCACTATATAGATCTAGTAGAATTTACTACATGAAAATTAGTTTTTTTCCCAACTTGAAGTAGTACATTTCACTACAAAATATTATTATCGGAATTGGCTAGAAATAAAAAAAATTCTATTACAAAAGTAGTAAATTTTCCTACAAAATAGAGAAATAATAGAACATTCTGCTATTTGAAATTGTTTTGATAAAATTCGTTACAAATAGTAAAATTATTTCGTTTTACTGTACAAATAGCCTGGGTTCAAATACTGTTGAATGCATTCTTTTTATTTTAAGGTAGCGAATTCTACTATGTGTAGTGAATAACACTAGTGTTGTTGCTTCAAATCCGGTCGGGTGTATTTTTTGTATTTAAAGTAGTAAAATTTACTAAAGAAATTAATATCGGATTTGTGCTCTTAATATGCTGCAAATTGTTCGTGTTTTTGTATTCGCATTCTTTGGCTGTAAACGGCAAAATGTTGGCATAAATAAAAGTAATATAAGTAATAAGAGTTTATATTTCGAGCTCGAAGCCTGGTAGAAGCAATAATCATAAATTATGTAGTGAGCTAATAAAGATGCAATGCAAACATTTTTAATATAGTATTATTAACAAAAAATAAATATTTTTTTGTTTTGTAAAAAAAGTAGTGAAATTAGCTATTCGTAGCTTTTCTTATTTAGTAGTAAATTTTACTAAGAAATTACTACTCCAGTAGTATGTTGTTTTTTTACTATTTTTTTCTCATCCAAATTTGTACACAGAGAAAATTAAGTAGTAAAATTTACTACAAAAATTGTAATAGAATTTAGATTGTAGTAAAATTGACTATATTTAGTAAGAATCCCTGAATTAGTTTTAAAATGTAATAACGAATACATCTTAGTAAGAATTTCTATTAATAGTAAAAATTACTAACCTGGTGATAGTAAAATGTATTACTAAGTAGTCAATATATAAGCAAAATAGTAAAAATTACTACTTAAATAGCTTAAATTACTACTTAATTTTTAAATGGTAGTAAAAGTAAATTTCTAAATTGTATTAGTAAAGAGTAATTTAGTAAAAATTCCTAAGAATAGTAAAACTTGCTAATCCAGAAATAGCTTAAATTACTATTTCTTAGTAAATATTACAGAGTTTTTCACACATCAGTTTAAAACCAGATAATGATAGTTTTTTTTCGTTTTTGAATTTTTAGACATGAATTTAAACCCGACAACGTCTTTTTGTTTTTTTCCCCTACAAAAAGTAGTAATATTTATAAATAGATAGTAGACTGCCCCAGAAAAAATGTACGCATGCATTTTGTCCCATAACTCTAATATTAGGTCACCAAAAAATTTGAAATTTGATAAAGAGCCTTGAAATATATTTACAAAAAATATAAATGTTTTTGTAAATCAAATATGCAATTCAAAAATATACAATGTTGAATTGCAAATTTAAAAATAAAATAAAAAAGGATGTGAAAAATGGTCTCTAAAAAGAGTATTATAAAATTAATATTTCAAGTTTTTAATGTTTTAAAAAAATATAAAGAAGGAAAATAAATATTTTTATTTCATGTGTAGAATAATATTCATCAAACAAAATATGTAAAAAAAATATAACATTTGAAATATATAATACTGCAGTACATTAAAATATGTATAGGGTACACAATTGTGTTTTCAGTGTAATTTTTATTACTATGCTTCCTGGTATTTTAATATTTTAATATGTTTATTGTTTTATTTTATTGTTGGGTATTTATTGTTTGGATGAAGCTGCGTGATTTGTTTAACAATCCATTTTTTGTTGGTTCTTTGTATTATAATTATTATTTTCATTCCCTTGTTGTAATGTTTTTTATTATAATTTGTATGTACATAGTATCTATTGTTAAATAGAAGTTCATGATTTTAAAAAGCTAAATTTGTTATTTCTAAATTCTGGGTAGTAGGCTTTACTAAGCAAAAGGAATTTTATTATTTTTTTTATATATTTAGTTCTTATTTCGTTTTTCAGTATTGAGTCTATATTTGTTGTTTCGCTAGAGCTTAAGAATTTCCTCTGAATTATCATTCCAGTAATTTTAGCCTGGAATCTGGGATTGCCCCTCCTTTAACAAATAAAGAAAAGTATCTTATCACATATTAAATATTTCAATAAACTTATCCTTCAAGTTTGATAAATATCGTTAAAATTCAGTCGGTTCAAAATTGATTTCACATATTCCACTCAAAATTCCAAACGATTCCAATTCGCGATTGCGGTTAATATTCTCTATCCAATTTCAACTTCAATTTAATCACTCCTCTTAAAACTCCCCGTCAAACGATACTCATATAATGAAAAAAAAAAAATGGGAATCTTGAATCCCATTCTCATCCCAGAAATCCACTTAAATTTCCTGACTACAAAGCTTTCTTATAATAATGTTTTTTGATTTTTCTAGAATTGATTGACTGTTGAATAACTTTTAGTTTGTCAAATACATTATGCTATAGTAGGAATTTTACAGCTGTAGAAATCTATCGACATTTGCGTTAACTAAACATTTAGAAACAAATTTCCCAGTCTTCTGAATATAAAGAGAATTAATTTATTTTACAATCCAAAACATTCAACATTTTTAATAAACCGAGCAATTTCATAGATATCTTGAGTTTTCAATTAAGATTATGATGTCTTTCACAATTAATGTTATCTATAAAATGCAAGTAACATTTACAAACTGTTTCTTCATGAAGACAACATCTGCAATGAAAGGAAAATATTCAAGTCCCAGGCGCCTTTATCTGGAAATATGATAATAGATGCAAAATAATCAGAATAAGGAGAAGACACTATACAATAACAATCTGCTTTATATCACTCTCATACCAATTTAATCCTAATAGTCAACCTCTCCTACTGGAAAACAAAGCAATTCAGAATTTAAAATTTCCATAATTTTTTATATGAATGGCGACATAAAACTTTACGTTTACTTCATTTTTCCATTTACAGTTTATGAAAAGCGAACATACTTTATAATAAATTCAGCTGTATTGATTTTCTAATCGCAGTGTCCTTTACCTTCAAAGGTTAAAATATTTGATTAATTTAATGACTTTTTAAAACAAAATTTCTAAGGACATTCAAAAATACTTTATCAATCAAATTTTGTTTTTAATTGAAGTGAATTTCATTTCTTAAGTGAAAGTCAAAGCTATAATCTCTTTCGAACGCATTGATTGTGTTCTTGTAGTTCTAACGTTGTAGTTCTAAAATGTAATTTCGCTCTATTTTTCTCTTAATCTAGTTTCTTGAAATCGTTATAATTGAAGCTGTGGTTATTCTGTTTACTGTGAAGTTACGCTTCCAGTGAAGAAGTCCTTCTAACTATTTTTATGTCGACTATTCGTTTGTGTATGTATTGTATGGATTCTCCTATGTATATAGAATTACAAGAATTTATAATGGAATCTTTTTAATGTAACTTTTGTTTCTCAACTTTCTAAGTTTGAGGTATTTAAGTACTTATATTCTTTGAGTACAGTTTATAAAGTTATTGTGTCTTTAAATGGCATTGAAAAAGGTTCCAAATATCAATCGAAACTAGTCTTGGGGTTACTTGTTCGACTATCAGAAGAATATCAACCACGAACAAAACTCAAAAATTTAGAATATCTGCAGACAGACGAAAAGTTAAGATGTTTTAAATATACTAAAAGTGTGCTTTACTATCTGGATTTGCGGGTTTTTCTATTATGTGCAAAATTTGTTCCAGTATATAAAAAAGAAATATTTGACAATTAAAACAATTGAAAATTGAGCGTAATTTTGTGTCAAATTCTTTATTCTGGGGAAACAAATGTACTACAGTTTCCGAGATATGATTTTTCTAAATCCTTAAATCATGAGATCTTTTTTAATTTCATGTTTAGATTAAACAAAAAATCTTTAAAAAAAACTCACATTTAGTTTGAAAAAATAAAATTAAATGTGGGTTAAATTTTAAACTTCCAGTTAAAAATATGTTTTCTTGTGTTAAATTTTAAATATATATATTTTTATTATTAAAAATATGTTTTCTTTTGTTAAATTTTGAATATATATTTTTATTAGAAATCCATTTTTATGTTCTTTAAATGTTGAGTTGTTTTTTAAATCTAGTTTATATTTTGTTATTTTATTTTTTAAGTTATTATAATAAGAAATATTTAAAATTAAACAATTTTACACATTTCCTTTGATTAAAGAAAAAAGTCATAAGATTAAAACACAAAATCTCTATCTACATTTTAAATAATAGTTTTAAAGTAAAAATTAAAAAAAAAATATTCATAATAATAATAATAATAATAATAATAATAATAATAATAATAATTTCAAGTTCTGAAATTCAGAAATTATTATAATATTTCATAGTTACATTTATACATAAAAGAAAAACACAATTAAACACTTATTCTTTCGAAAGTATAAAAAAACATTATTTTGAAATTAATTTTGTAAATCTCATTTGTTTTTAGTTTAACGAAACTTTTCTTCCATAAAGTCTTTTAATTGATTAAATTAAGAAATTTGCATACAAAAAAGATGATTTTTCCGCAGAATTTTATAAAAAAATCAATTTATGATTTAAATGCAAATGGTTAAATGCAAGGTGATTGTTTGTGTCAAAAAATCAACTTCTTTTTAACGAAACTAAGAAATTTCCATAAAAAAAGATGATTTTTTCCGAAGAATTTTATAAAAAAATCAATTTGTGATTTTTGGGCAGAAAAAAACAATTTCCTTTCCACCTTTCCTCTACAAATTCTTTTATTTTATTCAATTAAGAAGTTTCTATCAAAAAGCAACCCTGTCATTTTTTGTTCCGAAAAATCCACTTCTCTAAATTGTTTTACTTTTGAGATACATGAACTGCAGAACGTATGCAGAATATAATTATACATCAGATTATTTAATTTAATAAAAAACCATAGTAACTCTTCTGCACCGCCTCATTTATATAAAGATGTTAAACTTCAAAGTTTTGGAAGAGTTTTAGGAGACCTAAGGACCTACTAACCACAAAAAAATTAAAATTAGTAACTTTCCAGTGATTTTGAAAGACATTCACTCCATTTTACCAAACATTTTCTTTCAAACACATGCTATGATTTTTCAAGATAAATATTTTCGCATTAGTTTGTATTGCACATTATATCGCGAATGAGAAGGCTTCACTTTCTTAAAGTGCATTCATGTAAACATGTGCCACAGATATATGCACAAAGCAAAGGAAGAAGGGCTGTCTTGAAAAGGAACCTGATAGTAGTGAATTGAATGCAGTTCAAGTGAAAATCCTGTGGTGGCAAAATGGTAGTCGAAAGAAAATCCTCCACAACTGTTATAAATGTTTTCCACTAAAGTGGAATTATCCCTTTGTTTGTATTCATTTCACTTCACTATACGCTTATGTGCGAAAATAAATTTCGAAAGTTAACTCGGAAAAAATCCCTTTCTATTGTATCCATTTTCATTTCCATCCTATCGTAGAGAAAGTTTCACCTGATGAGTATCCTTTCAGAAAGAGGATACAACTTTCTACCTCATTGTGAATAAAATCAATTTGTTTCTATTTTCTTTGATATTCAAATTTCACTGGAAACTTTTGTTTCATTTTTCCTTCTCCACTTCAAGTGAGAGTAAATTATGGCTTTGAGTCCCACCGCAAATGGTTTCCTTAATCCTTTCGCTCGTATTGTTAAAGTTAAGTTCTTAGACGGATATTGCAATTGAAAATGTTGACCGTGGTGAATCTATTGTTCGAAAGGTGTTTTTGTTATGGCTTCCCAGAGAAGAATTCAGTTTTATTTTACCCAGAAAAAATGTAATTTTGCCAAGAAAGGAATTCCTTTTCACCCATTGAAAAATTTCAGTTTTAAACCGCAGGTCATCTAATAAATTTCTCTGAGAAGAATGGTTTTCACTTCAAATAAATTATTCGCCATTTTCATCTGAGAATTATGGGAAAGAATTAAAATCAGAGTTTCTGTAAATTGCTTGCTTAGCTTAAAAGAGGAAAATTGTGATACTGAATTTATATACTTTGTTGTTTTTTTAATTAAATGGAAGAGTTTTGGATGTGATTTAGTAATTTGTTCGTTTATCAAAAGTAGACTGACTATGCATTCAAGTTCAAAATTCAAATGTTGTTTAGTTATAGTTAACTTTTAGTTGTAATTTTTTATATAAGAATTTTAAAAAAATATATAAAATTTCTAAAAAGAATCCAAGTTGAAAGACCAACAATCATTAAACAAAAAAGACTAAAATACTAAAAATATTAAGAAGACAAACATAAAATTAATTTAACAAATAACATAAATTTAAATAATAAAAAATATTAAAAATCAAACAAATACTAACAACCATGAACAGAGAACAAAAATTTAAAAGTATTAAAACAGTAAAAGCAAAAATATCGCAAATTCAAATAAAATAAAACTTCATAATAAAACTAAATATAAAATCTAAAAAGAAATACGGTAAATCACAAAAGAAACTCCAAGAAAAACAAATATTAAATACAAACATTAAAAAGTAGTGAATATATATTTTTTTAAATAGTTCAATGAAAAAGAAAACATCAAAGAATCAAATAATTACCAGCATTAAAAAAAAAATAAATACTAAACATAAAAAAATTCCTAAAAATATTAAGAAGAAAAATATAACAATTTTCATAATAAATATTAGAAATAGAAATAAAGAATAGTAACAAATAAAAAACAAAAGAAACTCAAAAAATAATATTAAGCATTAAAAAAAGTAAAAATACAAAACTAAAGTATTTAAATTAAAAAAAACCAAATATTAACAAACAACAATAAATGGATACACAATATTTAGATAAAAAGGACTTAAACAAACCAAACTAAACAAAATTAGAAAATACAAAAAAAAAAAAAAACAATAGAATCAAAATAGTAAAGAAAAAAATAAAACAAACATTTATAAATCTATTTTAAAATTATAAGCGAAGCTTAACTTTTAAAATTTTATTTTCAAAATCAAAATGCTAAGTTTTGGAAAAAAATGTTGTTCTAATATTTTGTAAAATGAAAATTTAGTTTGATTTTCGATTTATTCATAGAATTCTTTTAAGTAATTTGGATTTTTTTTTCAATATAAAGTATGTTTTTTTTACTAATTTAAAAAAAGAATCCTTTTTAATATTAGGTAAATTTAGTTTGATTTTCGAGTTTAAATGTTTTTTTTACTAATTTATTCATGGAAATTTCTATTCTATTGTTTTGAAATAATCAGGAAAATTTTAGTGTTATTTAATTAAATTAATAAACTTTTTTTTTGTACTAATTTTTTCCTAGAAAATTTTTAATTTAATTTAATTTTTAAAATAAATTTTTGTTTACTAATTTTAAATATTTAGAAAGATTTCAAATTTTATTTAATTTTCAAATAAAATGATTGTTCTACTAATTTTTGAAAAACATATTTTTTTTATAAATAATTAGAAAAATTTAAATTTTATTTAGTTTTTAAAATAAATTGTTTTTTAACTAATTTTTACACAGAAATATTTTTTTTATAAATATTTAGAAAAATTTAAATTTTATTCAACTTTCAAAATAAAATATTCCTTTAATAATTTTTGGAGACAGTATTATTTGCTAATATTTTGTAAAAGGAAAATTTATTTTGATTTTCGATTTATTAATTTATTCATAAAATTGTTTTTAAGGAAGTGGAAAATTTTATTTTTTCACAGACAGTTTCTACAAATTTTTTCATAGAACTTTTTCATATAAATATTTAGAAAAATTAATTATTTAATTTAAAACCAAAATGTTTTTTTTTGTTTTTTTTTTCGTAACACTTTTTTTATAGATATTTACAAAAATTCATTTGATTTTCAAAGAAAAATGTTCGTCTTACGTGTTTGAAAAAAATACTTTGTAAAACGAAAATTTAGTTTGATTTTCGAGATTAAATTTTCATTTTACTAATTTATTCATAGATTTGTTTTAGAAATATTTAGCAAAATTGAGATTTAATTTAATTTTCAAAATAAATTGTTTTTTAAATATTTTATTTTATTTTCAAAATAAAATGTTCCTTTTACTAATCTTTGCAAGCAAATTTTTTGTTTCTAATATTGCGTAAAAGGAACATTTAGTTTGATTTTCGATTTATTAATTTATTCATAGAATTCTTTTTGGTAAATTGGAAAATTTGTTTTTTTTTTTCAATATAAACTACTCTTTTTACTAATTTAAAAAAACATTTTTTTTTTAATATTATTTTATTTTTATTTTTTTTAAATATTTTGTAAAACGAAAATTTAGTTTGAAATACGAATTATTATTTTTCAAAATAAAATGTTCGTTTTACTAATGTTTGAAAAACACGTTGTCAAATGTGTAGCCTACATAAAAAATATATATAATATACACATTCAAAATAGGTAGACAAAAAATGCAATATAAATATTTAAAGCATATATAAAATATGTACGACACTCATTCAAATATGTACCATACACATTATTTTGATCAGTTCTCAACACATACATTTATTATGTAAACTAAATATTTGAGAGTACAAGTTACTCATTAAAATATTTGGAATATTGTCAACAATTGAAATGTGTACATTTTTGTCAGTAAAATATGTGAAGCTCAAAGAATATATGCAGTGCACAAATAAAATATCTGACACACTCAATACAATATATATTTTCCTGCTCATTAAAATGTGTAGCACACTTATTTCGAGTGTAGAATATTTATCAATCGAAATATGTCAAAAAATATTACATTTGAAATATGCAGGACAGTTTTTTTTTTCAGTATACTAGGTGGGTTAAATAGTCGTATTTAAGAATACTTTTATTCTTGTTTTAGCTTTTGCAAATTTAGATTTTACGTCTCACAGTTTAAAAACAACATTTTAAGGATTACTAAAAAAAATAGCCATAAAAAAATTGTACTCAAAACAAAATTTTAAACAACACGTTCAAAAAAATTATTTAATCTCAAAATGTTCATGTTTTTTTTTTATTTTTAAAATGTTGTTGTTTTTTTTTTTTACTTATGTTAAAGATTCATAAAAAATCTTTAATTTGATATATTGCAAAAGCATATAGCTGCAATATTGTCATAGATATCAGCTTTTTAGTCACATAGAGTATCGAGAATAAAAAAAATAATTTTCTATTGCTCCACTGAAATTGATGTATCTCAAGAAAAACCAGGTTTGAGAAGGTTCTGTTTCTTTAAATATATATTTATAATTGTTACTAGCATAAATCGTGGACGATCAAGATCTCGAAGGGCTATTTCAAGAGAGATATTTCAAATCAAAGTTGAATTTTGAGGGGAAATTAACCTGTAATATCGCGTTTACCCAAAAAATGTCTGTGATCAACATTTCTGAATCAAGAAGACATTTTCTTATTGGCAACACTTCCAGAAATCAAATCCTTTTTAAAAATAACAAAATCTGTTAACTAAGTCGAATAGCACCATTTTGAAAATGACCCTAAAATAATATATGCCTGTGGCGAAGACCTTCAAGTGAGGCCTTCAGTAAAATCGATAAAACTTCTAGATTAGCAGGTTTTATCAAGCAAGCGTTTTATATAATAGATACTATAAATACCTCACACAAAATAATAACAATAATAATGATAATCTTAGGTTAGTAATAATTCCAATGCTTCTTCAGAAAACTGCAAATGTTTTTTTGCCTTCAGTTTTCTATATCATTCTATTGATGCATCAGTAGAAAATAGTAGATGGTGAATAATGTCTGTCCAATTTGCAATACGTGAAGTTTTTCTAGAATAAAATTCTAGAAAGATAGAATAGATCTATAGATAATTATCCACTTCTGGTATTTGAAGCTGTATTTTTTTAATCGAGCCTGAATAGATCAGAGAACACTGCGTAGAAGAACACTTCTGGTACTCGATGGTCCTTTTGAGATATTTCAACTTTAAGCCGAGTTTTTAGAAAAAAATGGACCTTAATTAGGACTTTCACCCTAAAAATTGCTGTGATGAAAATTTCTTATAAAAACTTTACATATATTTTTATAGAATTAAAATATTTTTTACCTAAGTCGAATAGTACCATTTTGAAAATGACATTTTAACAGTGTATATATAAACGACATAATTTTTAAAATGGACGCCGATTGCAGATTTGAAGATATTTGCAAATGGGTTTTTTTTGTATCGATCCAGAATAGATCATGGAGCATTTCCTAGAAGCACACTTCTTGGTACTTTTGAGATATTTATATTTCAAGTTTAAGCCGAATTTTAAAGCAAAATGAACCCGCAGAAGGAATTTCACCCTAAAAATGGCTATGATCATTTTTTTTTAGAAAACGTTTTCTTATTGGCAACACTTTCAGGAACCAAAAACTTTCTACAGAATTAAAATACCTGTTATCTAAGTCGTATAGCAATAATTAAAATCAAGCTCGATCCATAAACTGTATTTAAAATGTCTATTAAAAATCAGAAAGTCAACATAAAAGATATTTCTTGGAAGTTTAGGATGCTTCGGAATGTTCTTAACAAAACCTCATCATTGAAAACCTAAAAAAACACCTTATGTTAATTATTAATATTTTTGCTTTTATTTTTTAGATGTAACTCTTTATTTGTATATTGTATTTTGTTCTTCACTTTTCTGATTTATTATTGTTTATTTTATATTTTAAATTTGCTGTGTTTTGCTATAATTTGTTTCTTCGTGGTTTTCTTTTAATTGTTTTTGATTTTTACTTTATTTGAATGTTTGTGTTTTGAGTTTTTTTTGTGAATTTTCGATCTTATTTCTTGAATTTTATGTTTGATTTTAAAGTTTTATTTAATTTTGTTACATTTTCATTCTTATTTTTAGTATTTATTTTTATTACTTTCTTTTTAATTTACATTTTTTCTTGTATTTTTACTTTTTTTTTTGTTTTTTTTACCTTTGTTTGTGATTTTTCGATATTATTTCTTGCATTTTATTTTTTATTTTTATTGAGATTTTTTTCGGTATTATTTCTTGAATTTTATGTTTGATTTTAAAGTTTTATTTAATTTTGTTACATTTTCATTCTTATTTTTAGTATTTATTATTATTACTTTCTTTTTAATTTACATTTTTTCTTGTATTTTTACTTTTTTTTTTGTTTTTTTTACCTTTGTTTGTGATTTTTCGATATTATTTCTTGCATTTTATTTTTTATTTTTATTGAGATTTTTTTCGGTATTATTTCTTGAATTTTATGTTTGATTTTAAAGTTTTATTTAATTTTGTTATATTTTTATTCTTATTTTTAGTATTTATTTTTTTAATGTTATTCTTTCTTTTTAATTTGCAGTTTTTTCTTGTATTTTTACTTTTTTCTTTTTTTTTACCTTCGTTTGTGATTTTTTGATATTATTTCTTGAATTTTATGTTTGATTATAAAGTTTTTTTTAAATTTTGTTATATTTTTATTCTTATTTTTAGTACATATTTATTTTTTTAATGTTAGTTTTTGTTTTATTCTTTTTTTTCTCGTATTTTTTATAAACTTTTAAGTTTGCTTAATTTTAATTTTTTTTTCTAGGCTTTAATTTTTATTCTTCGTAGTTTTATTTTGTATTTTAAAAATGTTCAGTGTTTTCATTAGTAAATTTCTGTTGTGGTTTTTTTTTTATACTAATTTACATTTATTATATAGTTTTATTTTTAATTCAATTTTGTTATATTTGTCTTTCTAATTTTTTAGTAGTTTTTTATTTGTAGTTTTTATTCTGTTTTAAATTTTTGTTGGTATTTATTGGTTTTTGAAGTTGTACTGAACCTCTTCATTAGCTATACCCAACAGATTGACAAATAAACGAATATAAATAAATTTTGTAAAAAAACCTAACAACATTTTAAAGATAGCTATTGTATTTCATGAATTAAAATAAAATCTAGATACTTCACTATTTAGTAAAAAAAATATAGATTAAAATTGTCGTATACAATGTATGTTCATGAAAACTCTACCATCAAGTTTTTGCTTGCTTTGGATAAAAAAGAGAAGATAAAAACCGAGTTCATTCCCCGGTGTATATCAGTCAAACTGCAGGATTTACTAACAAAAATACCACAAAACAAAAGGAAAACGAATAATAAACGTTTCACTGTTTTGAGATGATAAAAAATATGCTTTTCCAACAATCCATCCTCAAAGCAATACTGCTTCGTCATCATCTCTTCCTTCCATCTTTCTCACTCTATTTAGACGAGGCTGAAAATCTGTGAATTGCGTATCATCATGCATCAGGATGAATTTTCAACCTACAAGTGGGTTTTTTCAGAAGAATGTTGAAGCTTTGAATGTTTTATGTGGATGTAGAAGTTTGAAGAAGATCAAATAAAGAAAAGAGAAGTTGGAGAACCGCAGACAGACAAATTTATCCTTTTGAATGAGGATGCTGTATGATGAATGAATGGAAGGATGAAATGAAATTATTATGAGCTGAAAGGGATTAGTTTGTCGAAATGGAAGAAATACATACTATACTAAGATGCCAAGATGAATGATGTGGTGTTGAAATTTTTATAGCTCAACTGAGAAGCCGACCACTAATCTATTAGATATTAAAGAGGAAGTGAAATATGAACAACCACTAATTTATCTTTGAAGTGGTTATAGTTCTTCTTTTGATTGAAAAGATAATCACTTTTGATAACATTTGAAGAGTTCTTAAGGAGATGGTTTTGATTTGTTAAATTATTATTTTATTAAAAACTTCGAATAATTAAGCTTAGGAATTGAGAATATTATTTATTTGATGAAAACACTAAATTCATATTTAAGAAAATTACTTTTTATTCCGATTTTTCTTCCACAAAATGTTTTATTTGAGTAAATTAAGACATTTCCATAGTAAAAATCTATATTTTACAATTTTTACATTTTTGAAAACATTATAAATAAGTTTCGTGAAATTGCTTTTTTAATAAGATTTTTCTTCTGAAAAATGTTTTATTTTAATAAATTAAGATATTTCTATAGTAAAAATCTATATTTCAGAATTTTCATATTTTCGAAAAAATTGTAAAAACTGTCAAATTTTGTGGGTCAAAAAATAACTTTCGTGAATTTGCTTTTTTAATAAGAATTTTCTTCCTCAAACTGTTTTAATTTAATAAATTAAGATATTTCCATAGTCAAAATCAATATTTAAAAATTTTCAAATTTAAAACAAAAAATTTAATTGTGAAATTTTTTGGGTAAAAAAATTGGTATCTAGCTTATCCAAATGTGGCAGCTATGGCAACACACTTGGGCTGCTCTGCTATGATATTATATGCCAAATTATAACATCTCGTGCATAGGTAAATATAATAAAGTAATAGAGTTTATGTAAAAAATAATGTTGATTTTCAGAAACCCATTATTGATCACAACTCAAAGTTTTTTGAGTCTTTCAAAGGAACTATTGAGCGATGGGTTACGTATGTTCAAGGAAGTAAGTTCTTAACGAATCCCATCGAGAATTTGTTTGGATTGGTTCGAATGAAATAATTATAATTTTTAGTGAGGCGGATACAATATATTTCTAAATCCTCACACCTTTCGTAAATCCAACATTCACTTAAGAACAATAAACACAATTCTGTTTTAACTCAACCTTTTAACAATTGGTGTTGAATTCATGTCTGGAAGCAAAAGCGCTGGAAATGTAATAGGATAAATCCGGAATTTCATAGCCCGACGCACACAGGTATATGAGCTCACTTGATTAGGAAGAGAATGTCCCAAGAACATCTTTCATTAAGAATGACTTCCAATTACAAGTATTCTTTTCTTCTTGCATCAACTATAAAAATATTTGTTTTCATGACATTTGCAATGAACGGAGCTCCAAGAGCCCCGACTACAATTTTTTTTTGAAAGCGCTTCGCTTAAGAAGAAAAAATTACCTTCCCTAGTCGAGTCTAGGAAACTAAATATCAGATACTTTTCATGAATATTTTTGAAAGTTGATTAAAAATAGTTAATATTTTTACATTTTTCGTCGGCTTTTCTCTAAATTTTCGAAAAAGTATCGAAGGTTTGNCGCTTCGCTTAAGAAGAAAAAATTACCTTCCCTAGTCGAGTCTAGGAAACTAAATATCAGATACTTTTCATGAATATTTTTGAAAGTTGATGACAAACCTTTTGAAAACGACCACTTAGATCGACTTAGTGCAAAACTGATAAACAAGGTCATTTACTTCTATAAAAATTAAAAAAAAGAAAATGTATCCAAACGTTTTCAAATACTGCTCACGAGTTTATAAAACCAAACAATCCTTTGTCGAAAATTTAGAAAAAAAAAAACAGATAAAAGTGTTTTTTTTTTAATCTCAAAATGTTTCGTTCTTACAAGAAAATTGAATGCTTTTCATCAACTTTTCAAACATATTCAAGAAAAGTATCTGATGTTTAGTTTTCTTGACTCGATATCTTACTTACTATATATAAACTTTCTCTGGGTTTGAGTCCCATTGACTTCAATCAAAATACTTTTAAATACTGCACTCTTTCAATACGACAGCTTTATGGGACTAACCAATAAAGTAAAAGGAGCACAACAAGTACATAGACGGAGAAGGAACTCATGCAATGGAAACAAAAGTCAACCACAACCAATGTTTGCACGCGTAGGTTCGAATCCAATCTTCGTCGTCACTAACAAGCATTTTAAAAATGATTTCTGGACTTAGAATCGTCCGAGTAGAAGGATTGACTGCTATGATTGACTGCTATTTATGAAAATCAAATGTTTTGGGTCAAAAAATAACTTTCATGAAATTTCTTTCTTATAAGACATTTCTTCTTGAAATGTTTTATTTTACCAAATTAAAACATTTCCAT
>JXPG01013816.1:196-15426 GCA_001015175.1 Megaselia abdita
TATTGACAAGAACAATGAAATAAGAGAGCAATGAATACAAGTAAAATATGTTTATGTTTGTTTATGTTTATTGTTTGCGTAGACTAAAAAGATTTACATCTCATTTACTTAGCCTAGATTTGGTAATATTAAATTGACATCAGTATTTTTAAAATAATGAAGAGATTTAGTTTTGTAGGTGGGAACACTGTTGCAAATTTTTACATCATTAGGGATTGCATTCCAAAAGCGTACATCGTGAACAAAAAATCTTTTCGATGGTCCATGCAGTTTGTTCGAAGGAATAATTAAATTAAACATAAATCTTGGCGTCCTCAAAAATTCAAGTTTGTCAAAAAGATATTTCGGTTCCTCCAAAAGAATTAATTTAAATACAAAATCTGTGGTACATCATAAACTTCTTAACAGGAAATTGTTTGACAGATGAGAGACATGGTCAAATTTTCGAAGTCCATAAACATATCTTGTAATTGGGTTACAAGCTTTCTGAAGACTTGAGAAGTCTGCTGATGCTAGTTCACCCATAACAACATCTGATGTCAGTAGATGTGGAATGAAAAGGGCTTGAACTACAATAAGCTTAGTCTCTTGAGGAATGGAGCTTCCAAACTGATACAAAAATCTTCAACATATTCTAACTAGTTCATGGCTGAGAACAGGTGTTTTCTTTCTGAAATGTTATGGTGGTAGTCGACTTGAAACTCACAATTGTCTATCGTATTAAAAAAAACAGGTCAGATGTTGATTTTCCAGGCATGATAGCACTTTGGGACCTGGAAATCACTAATTGCGAACAAGAGCCTTCGGTTCTACTGGGGCTAAGTTTCGCCACTTGCTTTAAATAACTCTGCAGATATGCCATCAAAACAGGGAACTACATCGTTGTTAGTGAAGTAATAATGGGTTTTCATTTTCTTGATTAATGGTTCTGTTTTCACAGTTGATGAGCTCTGAAAAGTACTCTTCCCTTCGTTTAAGAACCTCTTTTTTTTCCTTTTAGTTACTGTTCTTGTAGAAATTTCGATCTTCATTCCTTTCTTGTAATACTTTTTGACGTTTTTTCCCTCAAATTGTCGTTTCTTTAATAGTGCCCGATTCACATTTTCCACTTTTCCTCCACTGTCTTTTTTGATGAGTAACTGAATTTCGTAAAAGGTTGAAAGGGTACTAAGAGCATCCTTTTGATGAGTAACTGTTGGTTTAGCATGGTCCTATATAGCCCTACCTATGGACCCGTCTTGGAGCCAAACTGTGTCATTATATCAAGACACTTCATACAGATCATTAATCATATCTTTTCAATTTAGTTCTCGGACTTAATGTCTTGGACTTAAGGCAAGAAAGAATTATCGACTTTTAGCCAGATTCTAAACAATAATTTAAGAAGTGATATAATATTTTCAAAGAAAAGTTTGTGATATTAATTACGAAATTGAAGAAAAAAGATCCTGGTTTTTTGTTCTCAGATTTTGAATCTTCCTTATTTTTGTACAGACTTAGAAGAAATTCTGATGGAAATATGAAAATTTAATATTTGAATTGATTGTTTGACAGTTCAATTCAAAGTATTCACATAACCTGTTGACTACCGTAGCATTTGCAGAGAAATCAACATTATGGTCGTTCACTAATTGAAGTGATTCTGCTTTGCCAAACTTGTCTGTCAGGATCTGAATAGTTTCTGAAAATTGTATGTCTTTTGCTTCTTTCTGAAGATTAGAATTCATATGAATCCTTAGAACCCCAAGTTTTCTAAGAACAAGACGAACTTTTGCATATTCTAAATCTTTGGCGTCCTCGATGAAAACATCTTTGTATATGCGATACCATTTTGAAAATACACGATACTAAAGCATTTTACGAATTAAAATGTTTTTGAATTTGTTAAGAATACTATGATTAACTTTTAAAAGTTTGTCTTGACTTTCAATTATTGCTCTATTTCCTTCAAATATAATTTATAATATATGATTAACTCGGTAATTTCTTTTTATTGTGTACAATTCTTTAATTTTAAAGTCGTTTTACCAAAGAACAATGTTTCTCTCATAACTTTCAAAAATATATATATATAATATATACATACTCCGATTTAATAAGGCTATTTGGAAGATTTAATATAAAATTCTATTCAAATACTTTTTTTTGTTAAAAATTGTGTTAAAACCTATTTTAAATTTATTTTTCCCCTTTCAAAAAGCAAACAAAAAACCGAAGGGGAGATAAATGATATATTAAAAATGTTCCCAAAAATATTTTTTTTTTTTTTCGAAAAATATAATAAACATATAGGAAATATATATATTATAATATAGAAAAATATCAGAAAATATATTTTAATTCAGAGAAATATATTAAAATATAACAAAATGTCAGGAAAAATATATTTTGAATCTTGAGATATAACGTTTAGTTTTTATTCTTACATGTTTTATAAAGATTTTTTTTTAGTTTTCTTCTTTTAATTTTGTTAGTTGAAAGGCTTCGGGAATACCAGTATCACTACCAAAAGGTTTCGAAGGCTTATCGACATAGTTACATGAAAAAGTAAAGCAATCTTCCTTTGTAGCTTAGATCTTACTGTCTTTCAATTCATTTAATGCCAAGCTTAATATATTTACTATAATTGTTAACGATTATTGGAGATAAAATTTAGTTGCTTTGAGGAACTGTAAAATTCCATCTATTTTTATTATTTTTTGCAGTATTTGATGTTATAAAATTATGTTTTAAAGTCGATTCATAAATTTTTAATATCCAAAATTCTCCAAGCGAATGATAAAAAGCGACTTCCATATTTTTAAAATCCTTGATGCGCAACGGATTTCAGTGTTTATAAAACTATCTAAATTATGTCATCATTGAAATATTGGTTCATAATTTTTTGAGTGGCCTCAAATTTCATCTTATGCCTCGAATTGAAATCGGAAATACTTAATTCACACAACGAGACAAAGGTGACTGAAGGTGTAGGAGTGATATTAAGGAATGTTTGCTTCCTATGTGTTTACCAGCTGCTCTTATACATCAATGTTTTTTAGATTTCCCTCTTCCTCTGAATAGAGTCAGCTGTCTGCTTTTTTAACGAGTTTCTTAGAGGTACCCTTTTATTTCATCATCGAAACGACGAGGGTGGCATCAGGTAGTATATCCGACTCACAAGAAATAAAATTTCTTACGAATAATTCTGACATATGCACCGAGGATCGAACTCAGAATCGTCAGACTGTAAAGCGAGAGTGCTACTAAAATAAAAAATTCAAGTGAAGCATTAATTTCAACATTTCTTTCGACTGTGACATCAAAAGGTCTCAACATTTTAACTATATCATTCTCGAAGATTGTATTAGCAATAAGTAACAAGAATTAACTGTTAAATGCATATTTAATATTTTTCTAAGTATTTTATATTTTGTTTTAAACATTTTGTATTTTTTGTGATTTTCCTGATTTTTTGTTTAAATATTTAAACAAAAAATTTAAAATTTCTAACATGAGTTTCTGTAATTATTCCTACACGAACCCAATAAAAAATACTAAAAATAAACAATTTCATAAAATCGTATATTTTTCAGGGAACTGAGCTGAGTAAACCAATAGACAAAAAACTATACAAAGGAACGAATCCCAGCTGCCATGATTTTAATTTAACAACGGCAACACCGGACGGTGCGCCACTTTTAGTAGGTTTTACGACTGGACAAATTCAATTAGTGCAACCAGGAAGACGAGAGTCCGGCAAACTTTATAACGAAGAAGTGAGTCATTTTCTTTTCCCTTAAAAATAATTTAAATTTCCAACAAAATTCCAGCGACTAATCGACAAAACAAAAGTGACATGTCTTAAGTGGCTGCCGGGTTCAGCGAATCAGTTTTTAGCATCTCATGCATCTGGTCATCTGTATCTCTACAATGAAGAGTTGGCCTGCTCGCCGACAGCTCCAAACTACCAACCTTTTAAAATGGGCGACGGGTACACGATCTTGACGTGTAAATCCAAATCCACCAGAAATCCGCTCTACAAATGGATGTTCAGCACTGACAATTGTGGCATTAATGAGTTCGCCTTCTCTCCTTGTGGTACGAATCTTGCCATTGTCTCTCAAGATGGGTTTCTTCGGGTTTTTCACTATGATACTATGGAATTGCTGGGAATCGCTCGATCTTACTTTGGTGGGTTTCTGTGCGTGTGTTGGTCTCCGGACGGGAAATACATTGTCGTGGGAGGAGAAGACGACTTAGTGACAGTATGGTCGTTTTACGAACGAAGGGTAGTTGCAAGAGGCCAGGGTCATCGGTCGTGGGTGTCGGTAGTCGCGTTTGACCCATACACAACATCCTACACCAACTGGGATGGACCGGATTTCTCGGATGACGAGAATCCAATCAGTGATTTCAGTAATCATCACAATCACATCAATGTCCACGACATCAACGGAATTGACAACAAATCACCAAATCTAAGTAACCGACCCACATCTTCAAACTTTCGTGATAGTTTCTCACAGGCGACCAGTTACCGACTTGGCTCTGTAAGTCAGGACACTCAACTGTGTCTGTGGGACATAACCGAAGATGTCCTGCGACATCCGCTTCCTTTGAGGCATCGATTGAATAGTTCAGCGGCAAGTGGTCCCACACTAGCGAATGGTGATATTCCCAATAATGAGATTAAAGTTATAAAGCCAGTAATGCAGAACAGTAACAGTTGCAACAGTAGTAGCAATAGTAAAAATAATAGTAGTTGTAATAGTAATTCTAGTAAATTTTCGACAGCCAACTGTACAATATCTTCGATGTCTTCGGGCTTAAATGACGCTGGAGGAGGAACAACGGGACAGGGAACGGGTACCATGGGAAAGTCCAGCAGCAACGCCACCAGCAATCTAATAAAACTAACTAATTGTATAAGTGTCACTAAATCAGACTCTGTGGATGGGGCACTTGGCGTCAACGGTGGGGCGCCGCCAACCACCAGTAGCGGTTTTTCGGCTTTAAATAGTTTAACGCAGCGTTTGTCGAATTTTAGTTTTAGTAGTGATAAGAAAACAACGAACTCTAGTGAAAATCATAATCATTCAAGTCACAATCACCAGTCTCGAAGTAATCATCGAAAGGCATTTAGTCTATCGAAGTCAACTGGGCAACATGCAGCCGCCACCACGACAACCACTTCTTCCGTAATAAATGCCTCTCTCTCATCCACACCAAATAATGTTGATCGCTCATCGTCAGCGGCGGCGGCTTTAATACCATCCTATGATCCAATCAAACTTATTGGTACGCCGTCATGTCCGAGATTCGATGAATGCCCTCTTTTGGAACCATTAGTTTGCAAGAAGATCGCTCATGAACGGCTCACCGCCTTAATATTCCGTGAAGACTGTTTTTTAACTGCGTGTCAAGATGGTTTTATTTACACCTGGGCGAGGCCGGGATTCTCTGTAAGTTTTTGTAGTTTTTTTATCTTATTTTTAGTATTATTTTTTGTGTCGTTTTAATTTTCATATCTATGAGTTGAAGAGTGAACAAAAATAATGCTAACGAGATTAAATTTTTCAGATTAATTTTATTTTGAAACACATTAATACCTAGCTTTTTTAATAATAACATAATTAAATTAAATTAAACAAAAAATTGTGAAAATTCGTTACAGGAATTTTGAAAGTATTCAAAACTTCTTATACCCATCATTTAAATTGAAACTTCTCTAATTTTTCTGGACCTAGTTAATAATCAGAATGGCCTATGTCCTTTTGTTCAATGTTCTAAGCGATAGTGAATTTTAAGGTTTTTAAAACTTAAGAAAATTAAAATGATTTTCATGAAACTATTTTGAATTAATAATTTTAAATTAGACAATATTCAAGATTGTTTGAAATTATTTTAGAAAAATGTTTCTTTCACAACAGTTTTTTTCGAGAAAAAAGAATGTGTCTTTGTAGAAAACATATATGCAGGGTTCGTACAAAGGCTTTAAACAGCTTAAAAAGGCGTTAAAGAGCTTATTTTTTTATCATAGGGCTTAAAAAGGCTTAAAAGGTCTTATAACGAAAACTGCTTATTTCTTAGTTAATTACCAGAAAGGCATATGTCCTTTAATACAAAAAAGTGATAAGTTTAGTCATTTAATTTAATGAGCTAACAAGTATTTGTTGTAAAAAATATTAAATATAAACCAAAAAGTTAAGAAAATATATATATCATATAGTTATATTTTTTTGATTTTAAATATTAACAAAATCCAAAACATTCGCACACTTTTCTGAATCAAAATCTTTTATAATGTGTTGTAATTTGAACTTAGTATTTAAAATGTTAAACATTTTTGCATTTAAAAACTTGTTCTTTTAAAATTAAAGAAGAAATAACTTAAATGTTCTTTAATATATATTTTCTTTAAAAAACAAAGTAATATTTCTGTATAATAACAAATTAACGGATAAAACAAATCATTTTTTAATACTTTTATTTTGAAAAACGAAAATTGCTTAAAGCTCTTTTTCTTGATAAATATTTTGTATCTGAAACAGAGTAATTAATCTTTCTTATTAGTTTAAAGAAAAAAACTACTAAAAATTATAGTTTTCATAGGAACTTTTTTACGAATTCACTAGAATCTTTCCCTAAAAAAATAAACCTCAAAAATGGTTTAAAACAGTTAAATGTGAATACATTTTCAATATTATATCAGATCAACAGAAGAAAACAAAATGAACTAAAATTATAATATATTTTTCATTCAAAAAAACCCATAGAAAAAATATTACCAACAAAACAATTTTGATGAAAGGAATGCCTTTTTGACCAGATAATTACAAAAAGTCAGTTAAATGAGTAAATGATTCTGAAGGATTTTGAGATTAGAAATATAAGTTAATGCAGGATACAATTTCAATATTCTTTCAATAACTGGAAATAATAGGCTTGGATAAAGTTAAAAATTAGAATTAATAAACAACTTATGAAAATATGAGATCTAAGCTCAAAACTAATAGGACAAACAAATTATATATATGTATATTAAATGTAAATTCCAAAAAAAAAAAACCAAATATTAAACATTAAAACTAATAAAAATAGAAAAATTATTAAGAATTTCAATTTAAAAAAAAACTTTAGAAATAATCTAAATATTAACAAAACATAGATTAAAATAATAATCAAAAACAAAAATTTAAAAAACCTATTATAAAAAATAAGTATAAAATTATATTTATATATATTAAAATTATATTTATATAATTTAGTAAGACAAACGTAGAACTTTAGAAAGAATGATGCTATACTTTATAAAAATATAAAAAACCAGAAAATCAAAACCAAACTTTGAAAGAACAAATTTAAAAAAATATATTTTATATTTTAGTTTATTATTTATAATTTATAAACACAACACAGAAAGAAGATTATCAAACGATTTAAAATCCAAATTATTGTTATTATTATTATTATTTTTTGTGTTTTTTTTAAATTCTTTTGATTCAAAATATTTGTTAGCTTTAACATACTATATTTATTAATACAATATTTTAGAATGGAAATCTTGAATTTTTATGTTAATTCTAATTAGATCTGTTTAAGTTTTTGTACATTTTAATTTGTTTAAAGATTTTATTTTTATATAATATATTATTTATTTAGTTTGCTATATTTATGTAAATAATTTATTTTATTTTGTATTATACTAATTATTCTTCTTGAGATCCGACCCTCTCAATAAAAATATTAATATAGCAATAAACAACATATTTTTCGAAATAAAATCACATAGTTTTTTTTCAAGTTAATTAATTAAGAATAACACTATAAAAAAAATAAGTCAATTACAAAAAACCCAAAATTAATATTTTGACTACATAATAGATATAACAATATTTTCGACTTTATCGAAAGTAAAATTGTTCGTAACATGACATTGACGACACAAATAAAAAACTATTATATTGCTAAGCAAATTTAATTATTTAAAGGCTTGAATTCCAAGATAATACCAATTTTGAACTCTACAAAAATCGTTACAAAAATCAAATAATATTGCTAAATAAAAACAAATTAACGAATAAAATTTGTTAAAGCGTTATATCTAAGATACATATCTTGTATCTGAAACACAGTAATATTTTTTTCTTTTAACTGCTTATAATATAACACGTTCACTTTGAGCTGGTTTCGACTGTTAGTTTAAAAAGAAATGATTAACGTTTTCATTGGAACTTTTTAAAGAATTCACTAGAATCTTTCCCTAAACATTTAAACCTCAGAAAAGGTTGAAAACAATTTAAGTTGAATATATTTTCGTGATTGTATCGGATCAAAAAAGGAAAAAAAAATATATGCATAGGGATTAAATATAAATATATTGATACACAAATTATACAATAAAAGAATAGTATATTGAAGATAAAGTTTTAAAATTAATATTTAGAAAATAAACAATGTTTAAAATAAAATTCTGTATAAACATTTCGAATGTTTATGACAACATTTTAAAAAAATTCTCAGATAGGGAACATTACAACAAGAAATAAAATTATGATTATTTAGATAAACAAAAAGCTTTGATTTTAATCTATTTCAAAGCAAGAGAAAATATATTTAAAAATAAGAATTGTAAGGCTGAACACAAAAATATACCTTCTAAGTTTTACTGTAGAAAAGATCAGATCGTCAATTATTATTTTCAGTTGAATATTCCTTAGTAAAATCGCGATCCGCTTAATTCCCTCTTTTGACAGGAAATGTTTGTGAAAATATCAATTCATATCCTCGAAGAGATAATTTGTTTTATTGGTCAAGATAGTTTAAAATTAGTTTTCGAAGTAGAAGCTAGAAAAAATCCATAACCTTTTTAACAATATTTTAAAATGTATTCAAGGCTAAATGCAGGAAATAAAAGCTAAAGGACTCTTGTCTATCAAAGGAGTTTAAAGTATTTTTAGTAGATCAATATTAAGGCTACCTAATGAAATGTAATAATATTTTCGAATTCATCGAAAGAGTAAAATNTTAGAAAAACTCCAAAACATTTTAACAAATTTATTTTAAAATGTATTCAAGGCAGGAAATAAAAGCTGAAGGACTCTTTTCTATCAAAGGAGTTTATTTTGTAAAGAATTATTACCAACAAATTGATATGAAACCTCAGTTTTTCATAAAAATTTGTTTTTCTGCTATTATTTTGACAGACAAAAGTTAGGCCTTCTAACAAGCTTATCGGACGAATGTCAATCAAATTATTGTTATATTACAAGGCTACCTAATGGATGTAACAATATTTTCGAATTCATCGAAAGAGTAAAATTGTTCTTAACATATATTGTACGCCTTTTTTTGTTACCACAGTTGTACATTATACATTAAAAAATAAAAAGTACACACAATCTTAGTATACAATGTAGATTGTTTTAGAACTTTCAAATTTTAAGTTTTATTTAAGTACATATTTTTAAAAGCCGAAAACTGTGATTTACTGATTTTTATATATTTTAGTTGTTAATTTTCGTTCTTCTTAATTTAAACACTAAATTTGTAAGGATTATTTTAAAGAAAATGAGGGATTAAAAGAGCTTAAAAGGGTTATTTTACCCTCTGCATTAATTGTACGAACCCTGTATATGTCAGAATGAGAATTATTCAGAAGTGGATTCATGTTATTGTCAAAATTTAAACTTTAATCATTTAATTTTAAGAGCTGTATTTGTTGTAAAAAATATTAAATATAAAAAACAAAAGTTAAGAAAATATTTAACATTTAATCTTCATATAAAATTAAATCAAAACAGAAGTTGCATTAAATTTTTGATTTTAAGTATTATTTTATTAAAACATTCTCACAATTCTGAACTTTGAACGTTGTATTTAAATTATTAGTTATTCTCAAAATTTAAACTTTAATCATTTAATTTTAAGAGCTGTATTTGTTGTAAAAAATATTAAATATAAAAAACAAAAGTTAAGAAAATATTTAACATTTAATCTTCATATAAAATTAAATCAAAACAGAAGTTGCATTAAATTTTTGATTTTAAGTATTATTTTATTAAAACATTCTCACAATTCTGAACTTTGAACGTTGTATTTAAAATTTTATATTTTTTCTTTGAAAATTTTGAAACATTTTTTTAAATAATGAAATTTGAAATAAATATTCTTGTTTTTCTTAAAAAAAAAAAATAAAAATAAATTACATTTTACGTTGACAAAAGCTAAATGTTTATTTATGAAATTTGTTATTTTAAGTTTTTTTTTTCTTTAACACAAACAAAACAAAATTTTCTAAGAAAATTTAATTCTTAAAAGGCTTGAATTGCAAGATATGTATATCTGGAAAAATCAGAAAAAAAACAATAAATATTTTGAACTCTACACAAATAATTATAAAAAAATAATCTAAAATTGCTTTTAATATTGATTATATTACAAACAAACAAATATTACTATATCATATAATAACGAATAAAACAAATCCTTTTAAAAATACTTTTATTCCATAAAAACGAAAATTTGTTGAAGTTTTTTCTCTTGATACATATCTTGTATTTGAAGTTAATATTTCTTTTAACTCCTTATAATATTACACTTAACTTTGAAATGGTTTTGATTGTTAGTTTAGAAAAAATTACCACTAACAATGAACGTTTTAATTGGAACTTTTTTACGAATTCACTAGAATCTTTCTTAAAAATTAAAACCTCAGAAAAGGTTGAAAACAGTAAATATATTTTCATTATTATATCGAATCAAAAAAAGAAGAAAAAAGACAATTAAAAAAGAATTATAATTTCTAACATAAAATGTATTATTCTTAAATAAAAAAAACTAATAGGAAATATAATTTGTTAGAACTAAAAATTACTAATTATTATTCTTGAGAACTATTCTTAAATATATTAATTCAGAGTCTAAAAATAGACAAAATATTTTTTATATAATAAAAACATTGTTTTTTTTTTATTTTTTATAAGTTTAATTTAAAATTTAAAATTAAACTTTATGATTTAGAAAAAAATATGAAAAATATAAAACATAAATCATAATAAATTTAAAAAAAAAACAACAATAAAAGTTATTTACAACCACAAACTACATTTTTTTAAATTCCAAATAATTGTAGTGTTTCTTTTTTCAAATGTTTCACAAAATGTTTATTGTATTTTTCTAAATCAGTGCAAATAATTAATACACAAAAATAGTAGTGAAGGTAAGCCTTTGCTTTAATAACAAAAATAGTATTTAAATTAAAATTCTATAAAAAAATGTTGAATTTTGAAAATAAAATTTTAAAGAATTTTCCGTTTAAAAGGTTTTGTAACAAGCTTTAAAATTATGATTATTTAGATAAACAAAGAGCTTTAAAATAATTTAAACTTTTAAATAAACGCTAAAATTAATATTTTGAAAACGTGAATACAAAAATATACCTTCTAAATTGCTATAAATCTTACTGAATTTAGAAGGTATATGTATTTTGGCCTCTTTTCAAAGACAAGATAGGAACATTTAAAATTCCCCCATAAAACACTACAAAAAGTGATGCACAAGATTACCAGAGAGGGAAAAATATCTCTCAATTTTCTCAACAGAGCAAAGCCTACTATGCTAAAAAACGTTAAATTAGTTTTTTATCCTGAACACTTTTTGAGAAATTTCATTCACACATTGTTATTTAGGAGACCCTCGTATTTTAAGTTTAATTAATTTTAATTTTATTTAAACTAAAAGCATAGCAAAATATTTTATTTGCGGTCAATGGATTCTTTTATTAAACGAAATTATTTATACCTATTCAAATTTTGGAACATAACAAATACAAAAATGTCTAAAAACCAATATTAATTTTATAATTATTAATATTTCATAACATTTTTTAATAAAATATTTAATATTAATTTATACATTATCCAAGAAATTCTTTTTTTATTTTTAAAATAGCTTGTTCTTGTTATAAATTTAAAAATGGTAAACTTTAAAAAAACTCTTCAGTTAATTAAAAAAGTTGAAAATAAATACTTTCTACCATATTAAATCTAGAAAATTTTCAAAAATAATTATAGACTTTCAAAAAACTTAGAATCTCAAAATTTGTTAAAATAAAAAAAATGTTTAAAAAAAATGAAAAGATAAATCATTAATTTCATGATTATTGATTTTTGTTTTTTGATTTAAATAAATATCAAACTTTTAAAATACCAAAACATGTAATATTTTTTTAAATTTAAAAACAAAATTAAACATGGAGAATAAAATTATTAATTTAATTCAACACATTTTGCATATAAAATAAATATACAGAGATTTAAAAAAAAAATTATCATCAAAATGTTTCAAACTATAATATTCAATTATTAAAAAATATGGAAATTAATATATAATTTATAACCAGTGGGATATTTAGGAAATTTTTCAAATGTTCCTAAGGTTAGGGAAAATTAAGAGAATTACAATCAACATAAAGTGATAAAACTGAAGTAATTCATTGTAAAGATTTTTAGAAATTAAAACCAAGCAAAACTAAAAATTTAGATTATTTTTAATATTCATTATTTTAGATTTTGAGTTTAGAAATGTAGATAAAAGCGACTTTGTCAGAAAAAGACGGAATATTTTGAGAACAATACAAATTTTAACTCAAATTTAAATACTTTAAGATTTTGAATTAGAAATCTAACTAACATTTAGTGAGATTCCAAATTTTGGGAATTCTATTGTATCATTGTATTAAAATTGAAAGTAAAATTAATTCTTTTCAGTTTTGTTTTTGCCCTTTTTCCTTAATAACATTTAATTATAAGAATTGTAAAATTAAAAAAATATATTTTTAAGTGAGAATTTTCTTAGTGTTTCTTCCTAGTGAAGGAATATCAGTGTAAAACTAAAATTGTAGAAGAAGTTCTACCATTAAGACTAAGTAAGAAAATTCTCCCTTAAAAATACATCACATATCAAGAAATCATTATTGTGAAAAAAATATATATTTTACAATTCCTACAAATTGATTAACTATATAAAATTTAAAAAAAATTAAAAGTGAAATTTAAGGGATGTTGAAAACCATATATTAACAACAAAAACAAATCCGAAGATAAATATTCAGTTTTAAAAAATATAAAACAAGTATTAAAAATGTTTAGTTATTCAAATTTATGTTTAAAATATAATTTTTCTAAATATTGTTTGAATTGCAATCCTAAATTTTAAATTATATCTTTTTTGTGTTCCACAAGACTTAAACCTGAATTTTTCGTCAGTCGAAGTCTTGTAGAAACTATTATACTACTATTATTGATCCATTGTTAATATATAAGAGCTACATTTTATTAATGTTTGAAAGCTTTAATTCGAATTCAAATAAAATGTGAATTACAACAACGCAATAAATATCTAATACGATTTGAAATTGTTAAAATTTTATTGATATTTTTAAATAATTTTTGAAAAAATCTTGAATGGAATTTCGTGAAAGTTCCAAGAGTTAATTTGAGAAAGATTTTGGTTTAAAATGTTTCGTTGGTTTATAGAATTGGAATATTAACTTAATTCAAAATATGAAGAAAAAAATTGTTAATTTTAAAATTAAAATTGTTAAGTTTCATTAAAATGCCAATTTAAAGAATTTGATTTTTTACAGAAAAAATCACAAAGAATGCCCTTTTGCATTTTTCACAAAAAACAATTCATTTTTTTGTTTTTTTTTTTACGGAAACTTTTTAATTCAATTAATTAACAGACTTTCTAGAAGAAAAGTGTCGTGAAATAGCAATTTAAATAATTTGAATTTTCAAAAGAAAATGTTTAAATTAACTATTATTAATAATACTAAAATTTGAACTTTTAAGATTAAATAAATCCTCGCAATTAAAAAAAAAAAAAGACAGCCCACTTAAACTTTTGTTTTGTTATTAATTTAAGGCTTGTAAACAAAATTTTAAATATGTTTTTAAGATATTTTTTATTCAAATCAAAATTTAATTTTTATTTAAAATTCCATTTTTGAAATATTAGAAAAATTCAATAAAGACTCGAAGTTTTCACAATCAACTGTAAATCGAACCAATAGGAATTTCTAATAACATCTTACAGATTTCTACCAAAGAATTTCAAAGTAAAAATAGTCAACTCCAAAAGAGAAAATATTCCAAAATAAATACAACAAACTTACTGCTACTATTTAAAAAAATAATATTTAATTTATATATTTAACACATTTTACAGCAATACTTTCAAGTGCTTTAAATTGGTTTCTATTTTAAAAAATCTATCAAAAAATCACAAACTTAAAACTTCTTAATTCAGCAGTAAAAATTTAACTCGACTTAAAACATTTTCTAAATTAAAATTTAAATTCTTTCGTTTTTATACAAATTTTCAAACAAAAATTGTGCTTGCTTTACTTTTGATTTTTTTCTTTTTTTTTTAGTTTGAAATTAAATTGTTAATTATTTAAAATACTTTTTGTTTTATAATATTATTAATTTTAAAAATAAATCATAAAAATGAATCCAAATTAAATTAGTTTTAAAGTTCTAAATTTATAATTTTGAGAATTTCAGCTTAAAAATTATTCTTTCTAAAAAATGTTAAACATAAAACTCACTCTTCAACTCAAACATGCTTTTAACAAAACCAACTCACGCAACTAATTTTAATTAACAAACACTTATTAATTTTCTCTCACTGTAGAATGTTCCTCAGCATAATAATAGCAATGTATCAACTACGAGTCCTACAGCACCATCTTCTGGAGGAACAGTAGTCTAGTTGTTTACTAATTCTAAAATCAATAATAATAACAACAACAAAAAAACATTAGCAATTTATTTTAAATGAAAAGTTTATATAATTTCAAAACGAAAACAACAAAAAATTAAAACAAAAACTAAATTAACGTTTTAGATATTTATCAAAAAAAAATTGAAAATTATTAAATTAATGTTGAAAATACTTGAACTTGATAGAAAAATGACAAAACAAACTATTTGTAAATTATTATTTTTCTGACCATATATTTTGTTGGATTTCTATTAGAATTGTATAAAAAGTGATTGACTTTCTGTCAACGAGGACGAAACGATGCAAGGTCATTCTTTGCATTTACTCATTTATCGGTAACAAACAAGAGTCTGAGGTCACAGAAAAAGCAGTAAGTTTGTCTTCTAATTAATGTCGAAATTTTATTTTAAACCGGCGATTTACAGGGCAATAGGTATGTTTTTTTTTTTTTTTTTTAA